>JAQQPU010004529.1:18302-51923 GCA_029168905.1 Artemia sp. Kazakhstan ARC1039
GGGGGGGGGGGTTCAAACCCCTGACCCCCCCCCTGGATACGGCCTTGTAAACTCGAAGAGCATGAGAAATGAATAAGAGAAAAACTGAGCCCCTAATTTCACTCTCATATGAAAAAAAGAATCAAATGAAAGTAAAGAGTAACATCTAAACTTAAAACTAATAAATATTATTATTAGAACAACTGCTTAAGTACAAAGGCAATTTGAATGGAATAAAAGTATTTTTTGTAGGACCTCAAGAATGGATAAAATTACTAATATGCACTCGCTCTTAGCTTCAATTAAAAACATCCAAAAACAAGTTCATTTTTTATTTGGATTAACGATTAAGGAGCTAAGTATTTCTGAGATACAACCTCTAATTTGGTCGATTTAGAAATCCAGTTCCTGATTTCTCAATTCTGATTACTGAATTCCGATCTCTGATTTGAATCCAATTTCTAAAATTCAGAATATTCGTGTTCTTAGGGATGTCTCTAATTGTGAAACAATTAGGGCTTGGATACTATTAAATAAAAAACAACAAGTTTTTTTAACTGAAAGTAAGGAACGACGCTAAAACTTAAAACGAACAGAAATTATTCCGTATATGAAAGGGACTATCCCCTCCTCAACGCCTCGCTCTTTACGCTAAAGTTTTTCACTGTTTAAAAAAAATAGAGTTGTGAGAAAGTCAAACTTTAGCATAAAGAGCGAGGCGTTGAGGAGGGGACAGCCCCTTTCATATACGGAATAATTTCTGTTCGTTTTAAGTTTTAACGTCGTTCCTTACTTTCAGTTAAAAAAATTTGTTTTTTTTATTTAATTTTTGAACGTTTTTGAATTAATGCAGGTTTTGATTTTGGCTCACCGTACATGAATAATAAAAAAAAAATTGAATATTAATTTTACTTTTATTTGGTTAAATGGCTTTCCCCAAACCTGTTTAATTTTACTTACGAACGTTTTTATTAGTAATAAATATACGTAACTTACGAATTAACTTACGTAACGAACCTCTATATTCTTATATTTTTAATATGTATATTAGAGGGTTCGCCCCCTAGTCAATACCTTGCCCTTTAAGATAAAGTTCGAATTTTGTTCCAATTCTTTAAAAATGACCCCTTAATCACAAATGCCGTTAATTAAAATAAATATCTCTTATGAAAGTACTAAATAATCTTTGGCTTAAAGAGCGAGGTATTGACTAGGGGTGCCGTTAATTAAAAATCACAAATGCCGTTAATTAAAATAAATATCTCTTATGAAAGTACTAAATAATCTTTGGCTTAAAGAGCGAGGTATTGACTTGGGGATGAACCCAATCATATACATAATGTTTTGTGTCGTTTTAAGTTTTGGTGTTGCTCCTTACTTTCAGTTAAAAACTTGTTTTTTTATATATAATTTCTGTCCTTTATTTAAATAATGCTGGGAAATCTGGCTCCCCCTTTATAGCAATGTCCCTTCTCCCATCAAAACTTCCTTCATGGTAAGATCCTCCCACATAAACCCCGACCCACTCCCCCCTCCCCAATACCAGAAAAAATCTCCTCCGAAAACGTCTGTATACTTCCCAATAACCAATAATATGTGTTAACATTGGGTAAAGTTCATAACTTTCAGCCCTCCCCCCGGGGACTTCGGGTGATTAAGTCATCCTAAAAGACATAGTTATCATATTTTCGACCATGCTGAACAAAAGAACCACTGGGTCGATACGATCACCCCTGGGAAAAAAAACAAACAAACAAATAAACACGCATCCGTGATCTTTCTTCTGGCAAAAAATGCACAATTCCACATTTTTGTAGATAGGAGCTTGAAACCTCCGCAGTAGGGTTCTTTGATACGTTGAATATGATGGTTTTATTTTCATTAAGGTTCTGTAACTTTTAGGGGGTCTTTCCCCCTTTTTTCAAAAATCAGTCAAATTTTCTCAGGCACGTAACTTTTGATAGGTAGGACTAAACTTGATGAAACTTATATATTTCAAATCAGCATTAAAATTTGATTCTTTTGATGTATCTATTGGTATCAAAATTCCGTTTTCTACAGTTTCGGTTACCATTGAGCCAGGTCGCTCCTTACTTACAGTTCGTTACCACGAACTGTTTGATACTGAACGTGGGCTATTTTGAGAAAGTTAGAAAAATTTACTTATTGCGGTAATAGTAATAATTCTATTTCAGCTTAATGTAAACCAAGATTACAAACGTAGGTTAAAAAAAAAAAACTGAAATTTTTATCAGCGTTTTTATACTAATCTTTGCGATCTCACTAGGTGCTACTAGTTTTTAATGGTATTAATTGTCTTTTCCAAACAGTTCGAAGTAATGAACTGTGAGTAAATAGTAACCCGATTGATTAATAAACGAAACTGTAAAAACAGAATTTCCGCAGCAATGTAGATATAAAAAAAAAATCAATTTTATGTTGATCCCAAAGATCAACGTCGAAAAATGTGTGTAGTTTTTAAACTACACACACTTGCTGAAAACATTACCATTAAGTTCAGTCTGACCTTTGTTTTTTGTTGTTGTTTTTTTTCCAAGAGGTGACCGTATCAGCCCACCGATGGCACTAAACTCAAGCAGGAATTCAAAGACCTAGAGCCCTTTTCAAGTAACTAAAGAGATATCCAGCAAAAAATTGTCAGTTTCTGCCATTATGTGCAGCAGCCGAACACATTGTTTTGACCAAAATACAGAAACATTAAAATGTACTTGCCAAATATTTGCCAATATTTAAATATTGGCAAGCATTTAAATATTTGCCAAAATACTGACAATTTGACACATTGCTTTGAACCAAAATAGTGTCAAACAAATATTCAAAGATAGCCAATGAGTTTAAACAATCAAAAGGCTGTATAAATATTAGATATTAGTCACGTATTAGATATTAGAAGAGGATTATAAAATTATTTATTGAATGGGGAAAGGGGGTGTAATGTTTAAAATACGAAGGGGAGATTTGGCCTCCTCACTTCAACAACAAATCTAAGAGAAAAGAGTGATAAGGCGTCCCTCCTAAAAATTATCTTATACGTCGTTTTGCACGTTCTTTTCCAAATAAAATCAAACTGACAGTCATAACCACTCAACCCGCGTTTTTATTTAATGCATTTCGTTACGAATAACCTTGTCTAAAATATAAAATGTAATTTTTTAGTTGAGAGAAACTAAAATATGAGCCCTTTTGTCAACCTGAATGACCAGTCCCCTTCCCCAATCAAAATTCTTGCTCTAGATCTTTCTAGGCATCCACTCCCCTAGAAAAATTTTCCCCAAATTTACCCCCTGGATAATTCCCCCCCATGCAAAATTGAACAGCCACAGAGAAATTACAAAATGGGTACCTCAAAACCAAAATATAATCACCTACCGAACAAGTACTGACAAAACCTATCCTCTCTACACAAAAAAAGTGACCCTTTGTCCGCGTCTCCGGAGACGATTCCATACCTATGCGAACCTGGCAACTAAATACCGTAGTTACACAATTCAATACAACTTTCCCGGTCACCCGTCGCCTGAATCACGCTCTAGCATAATTTGTTGGCTCGTAGCAAAGTACTTTGGCTCGGAGCGATTAAGTAGTACAGCACTTTGTGTCTAGAGGCGCTGAGGTACGCGGGGTCACTTTTGGAGAGTTTTGTCTGTACTTGTTCCGTAGGTGATTATACTTTGCTCAAAACAAGGGTCAGACGTCCGAAGGGGTAACAAAAAGGACCAAATATCTGCTCTTTTCCTAAAGTTTAGCATACCCTTTTCAAAAGCAAAATTGAAATAAAAATGAATGGAATCAAACAGTTGATCACATTTTCTGAGCAAAATGCAAACGAAATAAACCAGATAAAAATAAAATGACAAAAACAAACAACGCGGAGAGTAAAGAGAAAAAACTCAAATTTGAAGAATAAACAAAATCTATAAATCTCATAAAAAAAAACTAAAATTAAAAGGATGAAAAAAAAATTTATAAATCTCATTATGAAGGAAAAGAGATTATTTTCAAGATAAAACCCTTAGGAAAGTCTACAGGAATCGTGTTCAAAATTCTGAGTGAAAATAAGAGTAAAACATCCCGAATAAAAATAAAAAGACAAAAGCAGACAAGGCGGAAAGCAAAAAGTAAAAAGACCCAAATTGGAAGAATTAAAAAACTAGCACTGTGAAAAAAACAACAATAGATAAAATAAATAACATGGAGTCAATCTATAAATCAGAACCAAGCAAATTTAAAATGGACAGAGCTCTTTATTCCAAAAACAAGCAAGCAATAGTATAAATAAAAAAGAATAAAAAAAAACCAAAAATAAAAATCGAGAGTGGGGATCGAAAATAAAATTGAGAGTCAACAAAAATACTGGAAGAAATCAGACGAATATTTTGGGTGGACAGCCGATTTCCTTTCTTCAGGGCTATAGTAGTAAGTCTTAAGAAAATATGTTAACATTTTCTGAGCGAAAAGGTGAAAATGGATAAAACTCCTTATTCCCAAATAAGCAAGCAATATTTAAAGTAAAACAAAGAACAAATAGATAAATAAAATAAAATCAAGAATGGGGTCATGGCCAACGAAAATACTGAAAAAGACAAAACGGATATTTTGGAGGACAATCGCTTCCCTTCTTCAGCACTATAGGAGAAAGTCTCAAAGAATGTTTCCCAATAACAAATACTATATGTAAACAATGGACAAATTGCTGAGCTTACAGTTCTTTTCCTAGAGGCTGTAGGGATCATGTCATCCCCATGTTTATTGGCCTTGACCTTTTAATTATGCTAAAGCAAATGACTATTTCGGAATTTCAATAGGATGTCTTTGGGAAAAGAGGGCGGGGAAGGGGATAGTTGCCCTCCAATCTGTTCGGTCACATAAAGGGGCATTAAATCTTCTAATTTTTATTCGAATGAGCCCCCTCCGTATCTTCTAGGATTCTTGATTCGTCACGATCATCCCAGGGAGAAAAACATGACAAGCAACACCCGTCCGTGATCTTTCTTTGGCCAAAAAACAAAATTCCAAATTTGTGTAGATTAAAGCTTAGCTTCAAACGTCTGTAGTAGGGTTCTCTGATCGTTTTCTAGTTAGGGATGGAGGCAGATGCCTCAAAGGGTGAATTTTAATGCCAAAGCATCCCAACTCTCATTCTACCTTCAGATTAATACATAATTAGTTCTAAGGAAGAGGATGAGGGTAAAATTGAGACATAATTCGTCTTGATTTCTGAGAATATTTCTGGTCTACAAGGTTATTATGAAAGTAAAGAGTAATATTGAGCCCCAGACGAGCAGAAATTATTCCGTATAGAAGGGGGATTCCCCCTGCTCGTCCCCAAGTTCCCCCTCGTGATCGTAAAAACATCAGAGGATGCTCATTCAATCGTAAATTGAGAGTTCTATTCTTTTTTTTTTTTAAGTTAAAAGTGATTGGAAACCAATCAGCCCCTGTCCTAGAACCTTTATTTTATATCTGGTTCTTTTGTTACCTATTAGGACATTTAATCGACATTTGAAGATACCTCTTTTATACTTTCTCCGTGGCTGCTCAATTTCCCGTGTGGGGATATTTTCCACGAAGGGAAATTATCCGGGGGGAATTTCCGCGGAGGTTTTCCTCGGTGGAAGTTTTCTTCGGGAGAATTTTCCGAGGGGAGTTTCCCGTGGGAGGAGGGTCTTTTGGAGAGAAAACACCGGCTCCCTGATTGCGGTTACCTGGTCTCCTTTAATTGGGAAGAATGCATTTATACCAACCGTGCAATTCAGAGGGATGACAGGTCTTCTCTTATTATGAAAACAGTTTTTTAGTGGGAAACATTAGATTTTAAATATTGAATTATCGTGAAATTCTTTTTTAGATTTAACGTAAAGATGCTTGTTACCTTAAATTTAGGAAAAATCGGCTTAATCGTGTAAAGCAAAAACATTTAAGGGAACCCTTAATCTCTAAGACTTGCGATATTAAAGGTGATCTTTAGCAGAAAGAGCAAGCCCCTTGTGGCCGCTGGTGTGTGGGATTGGATCTCGTCTTAGCCCCACCCCATTAATGTCTAAGACTGACCCTAGATACCTAAACTCTTTTACAAGTTCGGTCTGGGAGCATTTAAATAATAAAAATAAATATAAGACAGATCATCGGATAAGGCTTTGATTTCTTAACACTTATGCTCAGCCCAAGGATTACGAATAACTTACAAGAAAGGAAACCGACCAAAATCGCTAATACCATCTAACGTTCGGTGTTTCTTGGCATTTTTCAGTGTAATAATAAGGCAAATGCTGGTCTAATTAGAATAACTAGAAAACTGGTGTGGCAATATGTGTCTAATCTCAGTTTCTGAAGAAACTGAATTAAGAAACATGAAAAAATGTAAAGAAACGATAAGGCTAGACGGTGTTGGTGATATTTTTTTGACACTAGCACCACTTTCCTTTTTTGTAAGTTCCCCATACTCTTTGCTCAGTCTTAAGGCAGTAGCTGCCGCAGGCACTCTCTGAAGCGTGTCCTGCGTTTTCTGGGTAGGAATACTTAGTACCAAGACGCCTTCAGTATAGTCCGAGTCCAAAAATCCAAATTGACCCTGCAGCAGTCGGGTATAATTATTTTTATAAACTAGTCTACGACAAAGTGCAGCAGCTTTGGGTAGAAGGAGCACCAATGCCTCTTAAAGGACATTATCCCTGAAATCCTGAAAGTTGATTCCTTCAAAAGGAAGTAAGATGGTGTCTTAGAAAAGAAAATCTAGCTTTTATAGCACATTAGATATAATTGAATAATGGTAAAACAAAAAATAAAATATAAAATAAAATGGGTAAAAAAATTGAAACGGAAATCCTGCCTTAAGTTTTTATTGCCATGATGTACGTGCTTTTGGCCAAACCGGCTATTCTATAAGTCGACAGTTTCCAACTATTTGTAGCCTATTTCAGAATTATAGATATCTGTATAATTTTTTATAATTTATGTAATGACACTTGTATGATAATAGACAGTGAGGAAAACCCCCTAAAAGTGGGTTTGCTCTTGAAACAAGACTGATATTTCTCAATGTCTAAAAAAGCCATGATAGAGGCGGTGCAGGCATAGTAAGAAAAGTGGTACTGTATATTTTTTGAGAAGGCTCGTTTGGAATCGCAGTTCCTCGGATGAAAGGGGCATACTGAGCCTGTGGTCGTATAAACTTGAAAATTCCCGATAGCAGTTTAACAAAAAGACGAACTAATTCAGCTTATAGAAAAAAAAAATTAGCCCAATTTATTACAATCTATTCAGTTTTATGTATAGCCAAAGATTACGGGAAACTGACAAATGATGACATTCGGGCTCACTTTTAATAACATTAAATTACGATGACGAATGATGTTTCAACTGAAAGTAAACAGCTAAATTAAACTGAAAACCAAAAAATTAAATATTTTATATATGTGGGGGCTATTATGCCTCAATCCCCACTCTCCATATAAAAGTTGGAGTAGTTTTCTTTGAAAACATTTAAGAGGCAGCAAATATAGTCCTTTGGCAACACCCAGTGATTACCGATTGCAATTCAAAATATTTGAAATAAAAATTATGATGAATTTTGTTTTTACTTTTTACATATTGCTCTTGTGCAAGAGCATTCTATCTTGAAGTTTTGAGTAAAAAGTCTCATCTTAGTGTGAAGAGTGTGAATAGGGCCATGGGTGGGGTAGCATCCCCTTAAAAATAGAATAATATATGACCATTTCTAGTTTTATCATCATTTTTAACTTTTATTTGAAGAAGCTTGTTTTCGAATTTGATTTCTCTTAATTTTTATTGTTATATTTAAGGCAATATAAATGTTAGTAGTTTCATCAGTTTTTTATTAACCTGGTAAACTACTCTAGAGAGAAAATGAGGTTTACACTACCCTCCACATATGATTATGTATTTATATATAATATAACAATCAAAATGTTGACAAAATGAGGATAAAATGCCACTACCTCAACCCCCATTGTTACCGCTAATCCAAATATCTTCCTTCAAATAGAAGCAAGGGAATAAATTGTCACCAAACCCTCGTCTAAATTGTATAGAAGGAATTTTTTATAGACCATTTTCAAAATCTTAATGTTGGGGGGGGGGGGGGCATTCCATGTTCCCTTTTCCCTATGTAGTTATGCATGTGAAAATGTATTCAAATATTTGACCCTAAAAATCTTTCTGCAATTAGGAGCAGCACGCCCCCTCAACACCCCACTCTTCACTGTTTATCTAAATATATTACTTCAAAAGCAGTTACCGAAGGAAAAACCTCCCCTTTCCATTCCAAAGAATAATCATAAATACTTATAGTGAGGTGGTAGAAAATGTGGGTCTTCAATGCAGTGTCAAAGATTTCAACCTCTCCCCTTGGGATGATCCACTAACTACTTTCTTAAAGCAGATAATTTCATAGACCACACGGCTTTTCCATTTACGAGAATTCAAGAGAGTTTAACAGAGAAAAACAGGTTTAATTTGATTAAATCGGTGATAAACAAACTAAAAATAAACAACAACAAAACATTGATTAATAAAAAAAATCTGAATATTTCGACTCTACATCCGAGAGCCTTTATCAGCGGGAAAAAAAGGAAAGAAAAAGAAAAAAAATTAGTTAAAGCATCTTAAGAAAAAGACAAAAAAACAACAACAAGAAAAAAAAAAGAACGAAAGAATAAGCTTTATTTAAGCTAAACTCGTTTATCTCTCTTAAATTCTCTTTTTTAAAGCTAGCACGGAGCTAATGTCTGCACATCTTCAGAAACTAGGAATGATTCTAGAAGAACTTTTGATAGTTTTAAAATGATCACCTTCGAATTTTCACTCAATGGCTTTAATCAAGGCATCAATGCTACTGCTACTACTAAAATTTCACTGCAGCGCCAAGGTCTCTGAGGCCAACACAGCTAGCCGTGATTTTCCTTCACCCCAATCTGTTCAGAGCTTCCCTCCCCCCTCGCATAAAGTTCGAGCTTCTTTTAAATCATTCATTTTAACATCTTCCATATTCTTTTAACAGCTTTTTGTTTTGGGCCCAGATGGAAGGCATAAAAGAATAATTTTTGACGTTGTATTATTCTTCATCCGTAAAACGTGTCCTAGCAGTCTCAGCCTTTCCTTCATTATAGCCCAAGAAAATTGGATAGAATTGCATTTTTTTTTTGCACAGCTTGTTGCTTGACATGTGGTCAGTCAAACCCGTACCCAAAACCATCCATAGACAATGCCTCTGGAAAACATTTAACAAGGTGAAGTGCGGGGCCGATGTTTCAGATCCATACTTGACCACTGTCATTACCGTAGCTTCCAATAGTTTAATTTTTGCATCTTGTCTATTAGCCAAATCTAGTCTTTCTAATAGTCGATCTAACCTGAGCCAAAATTGTCTTATGACGCAAAATAGCCAAAGCAGGTACCATGCTGCCACAACTCTCTTTTTTATGCGACAAATTCCATAAGAGCTGAGAATTTTTATCTGAATAAAACCTTTCAATTGTTTCAAAGAACAAAAGAAACAGAAAATAAGAAGAAATACCTTGGCCTTTCCTAGTGCGAAAAAGTCTACAAGAGTTCAAATTTTGTTAGAATGAAATCAATTGATGTTGCACAGAAAGCATTTGTCACCACACCCAAAAAAAGTTCTTACAGACAAAACCAAATAAATCGGCATCCGTGACAGTCCATCTAAAAAAAATGTATATATTTTTCCTTTTCATGGACAGAGAGATGATTCATTAAACAGTGCGTCGTAACATACTGTAAGTAAGGAGCAACTTGTGCTAATAGTAGCCAAAGCTTTAAAAAAAGTAGTTATAATATATGCATTATAAAAAGTGGCTTCATACGGTGATTCTAAAAATGTAATTTCAATAAGTTTTAAGACACCTGTCAAAAGTTGCGAGCCTGAGAAACTGTTCCCAATTTTGAAAAAGGTTTTGTGCCCTTTTTAAGTAAGAAAATAGATTGTGGTCCAGAAAAGTGGCGCCTTGTGCCAGTTGCGGTGCAAAAACCAGTTTTACCCCAAAGAGGGAAAAAATATATCGATGAAAGACCCTGAGACCGCAAATCGACTTGAAGTAGGCCTATTATTGAAAAATAATGTGTTGAGGATCCCAGTCTCAGTGGCAGTAATGTCGCGTGATGGTGCAATAAATCACAAAGATGCAAACAGTCATACAAAATGAACGGTTAACATACACGGTTATTGTAAAGTTTCATCAACTTGATGATCAATTTGAAGTTCGATAAAATCGCGCACTGTGATACATACTTTCGCATTAGCTATTAGAGATCAGGGCCGGTAGATCTTTGAGTAGGTGGGGAAAGGGAGTGTGCCTAAAGCCTCAAAAAGCGCATTTTTATGCCCAAATTATCCGTGAGTCTTCAAATAGATATATTAGGATGTATAGAGGGGGAAGGGATAGAAAGCTATCTCTAATCTCTCTTGATTCCTAGGAATATTTTTGGACTAAGCCTTCAATATGAGTGCTAGCAGCTTCGGGCTAGCAGCTCGCCTCTTATTGTAGATTTTTTTCTGTATAAACGATTATACTCATATGCTTCCGGCACAAAAGGGAGTGGCGTGGAGAAAAATTACGAGCATCATCAGGAAATTTTCAAGGTGGAGGGGGCAAGTACTACCAGAAGCTTTGTTTTTACCAAGATCTAAATAGGAATACGTCTCATTTTCCCTTATAGGCCTATACATTTTTCAAAGTTTTCTTGTTTTTCAGTGAGAGAATTTCAGATAAATAGAAAAGGAGGTTTATAGTGGGGAACAAGTTTAAGTTTATCTTAAATATCCCTTCAGTATTAGGAATTTTTTGAATTAACTCTATAATATTAGTGCTGCTGGGTGATAGGTCCCCTCTAATTGAAGAAAAAAAAATATGGAGAGGAAGGAGCGCCATGGTTACCACCAAGAAAATTACCAGGAGGGAATTTCCAGGAGGCAAGTGCTACTGGTAGTTTTTTTTATCAAAATTTGAAGGGGAGCAATTCCAATTTCCCTATTTATATACATTATTTTACATTTTTATTTTTGTACCATGGGCATTATTGACTCCTTGGCCTCCCTGCCAGCATCCGTAGGAGATGTTCTTATAAGAAATGATCAGTTTAAGGAACTCACCTTGAATCCAATGGATATGATGATATTATTCTCAGTTAATCGTGTTCCAGACCCCCCCCCCCCTCCTGACAGATATTTGGAGGAGTCCTCTTTTTCAGGGATGATTATCATTCCCGAAGAAATATTATACGAATAATCAATTTGAATCTCTTGGATAAAACATTTCGCAGCAATAAACGGTAAACAAAGAGCGCCTCTTATCAATAGAGACCCAAGCTCTAAAAAAACTATGTTTTTATTAAACGCATGCATCGAAAAAGATTATTATTTAAAGTAAGTTTAAATGTACTATAGTATTAGATTAGAGTTACACATCCAAAGCATTTAACACATAAAGATAAGAATTGAAGTCCCCCAAAGATGGTGCAGTTTTCTTGGAAATTATGCAATTAGATTCAACGTGTATGAGAACATAAAGCCACTATCGATATGACGGGAAATTTCTTACTTTACCATATAAGGATGGTCTCGCATGCGACCATCCCTATTCCGTAGCACTAGATTACTAAAAGAGGATTCTTTCGAGTGAACACTTACAGTGCCCTTTTTAAGTAACAAATGAGATTTCACCAAGGAAAATATAACATTCTAAAATTTTGGCACCTTTGGCACCAATTTTTTATGGACCTTTGACAACAATGCTTGCCATGGATTTATTTTTCTTCGGCTGGTGGCAACCCTGGGGGTGACCAAGTACTGCCAATTACCATGATATGTTTCGGTCTCATTTTGTCTGTAAAATCCTGAGTAGTATTAAAAGGGTTTCTATATAGTCTTCCAGTCTCAGAGGCCATATTTACGGCAGTGCACAATTTGTCCCTGAATATAAATGCAGTCTGTAAAAATGAAGCACGATTATAGACCATTTATCCAGCAAAAATAACGGCTACAGATTATTAGAGAGTATTTTCCTAATTGGAAGGGGAAGGGGAGCACTTTTTCAATATTTTAATGAAAATACCACGTATGAGATGGGCAGATATCATCCGCGATCGACTCACAGCGTGAGGCATTGACCCCAGTGAAGCTCCTACCCTCTCCCAAAACAGGCCACTCTGAAGGCGACTAACGGCGCCGACGTCTGGTTCCCTCTACGCTGGTGACGCTGCCGACCAAGAGCTTTAAGTCAAGTAAGTCAAGTCAATGAAAATACTGAAAAGTTATTTGAAAATCTACGGGGCGATTGCTATCCGCATCCCTCCTCCATATGTGCCCTTGCTGAAACCTGTTTTTAGAAACCTGTTTTTAGAGAAACCTGTTTTTAGAAAAACAGGAACCTGTTTTTAGAGATTCTCTACTAATGCTACTAATCGTTCTCTGACTACTGCCAATTACCATGATATTGTTTGGTCTCATTTTGTCCGTAAATTCTGAAATAGAGGATATATAGAAATGATCAGAATAAATTTCGATGAATATATCCTGATCAACAAAATAAATAAAAGCAATTCAAATAAATCCATCTTTTAAAGAAAAATCTTGCTCATTTTTATGTCTCTTGTTTGAGATGAGCCAATCTATAAGCTAAGTAATTTTGGTCTAAAGTTATGCACGACAAACAGATTGTCAAAACTGTAATATGCCCCTGTTTTTACCCGAGACCGTCTATAAGGGCTTTTGATCTAAAGTCGTATGTGCTAAATATAGATCTCAGTTTAAGAAGTATCAACCTTGTATGCTCCCCTCGATAGTCATTTGACAAGAAAAATATTCATTTCTGGTGTGAACTCTTTAGAATGCGGGGGGGGGAGGAATTTTCACTATCATTTATTACGTCATAAAATGATGATCTAGTTCAGATGTTAGCAAAAAATTATTATTCAAAATATTTGCGTTGTAAAAACAGAAGTAGAAAAAGGCATTACGAACCAATTTTACTTTCAGTACATTTTTCATTGAAGTTAGTAACAACACTGAAAATATAATAAAATGATTTTCTATTGCAGTGATGTTATAATATGCAAAGCAGGTCTTCAGTGACCCCTTGCAAGTTTCACGAGAGTTGCTTTTTCAGAAAGGGTATTTTTTCCGTCCCGTTATTCAAGTCAAGTCTGGTTTCCATCCAAAAGTTTTAGCCTGTCTAGGTTTTTTTTCGCAAATAAAAGAAAAGTGCCTCGAAATGAAGATAAAACGTAAGTTTAAAAACGCCCAAGTAGCAGAAATCATCCTATAAATATATTAGGGGGGGGGGCAGTTGCACCATCTCACTTGATATTTTTCTTTAAAACAGGTTTTTCAATTTCGGTACCTACGAGATAGGGATCGTTTTTTAAAAGGTTGCCTCTAAGGGGCCAACCATGAGTGGTTGTTCAAGGTTGTCGTTATTTTATTCAATTCAAAAATCTGACTTTAAAATGCACTCTTTGAGGCTTTAGGCTTCCCCTCTCCCCTGCAAATGACCATCTGACCTGCTCCTTAAATGTTGAGTTGCAATTATGCAATATTGCAATTTGAACCAAGTATCAAATTAACCATCTCATTTTCAAAATATCAATGCTGGTAATACACCCACAGTCCTTTCCCATCTCTGTGTAGTTAAGTACATGAGAATATCCCTAAATCTTTCACGCTAAAAATCTCTCCCCAATAAGAAGGGAGCTAAGCTCCCTTGATACACTTAGTTTTCAAATGTTCCTTCACGTGCAGAAGGCTTATGGGATAATTCCATCTTTCTAGTTGATCTACAGAGCTTTCCATGAAAACTAGGACAATTTGGGCGTTCGAAGTGCTTTCTAAGACTTCAGGAAACTCCTCCCCGGTAGAAACATCGAATGAGTTCCTCCTTGAACCCGATGTGAACCTTGAACCTCAGAAAGTGAGAAATCTTACAGAAGACTGTTGATAAATTTAAAGTGCTTAATTGTCTCCGAATTGTAGCAGAAAATTGCCGAAAACTGCACCTTACTGGGCCTGAAATCCGTTACAGAAAAAGAACTCGAACTTTTCCGTTTGAATGAACCCTCTCTCAACATTCTGAGTCCACCCCTAAAAAGCAAACAACAAGTAAACAAACATTTCAGATTATTATTCTAAAGAAAAATATGGAATTTTTACTTTTTATGAACAGAGTTGTTTTTCACTCATAAAAATGTTAAAAGCCTAAAAGTTGATGTTCAGGATTTAAGCTTTTCATGCTTCACCCACCCTCCCTACGAGAGAATGGTTCAACCACAACCCCTTACAAGATGGTGCGCAGCTACCCAAAACTTTATATACACGGATGAAATATTCAGTTAATATACCATTTTCTAAATGTTGAGGTTGTTGGAGTATCCCCTACTCCCTGTGTAATTATGCGTATGAAAAACATTTGAATATTAAATCCTAAAAATCTGTCTGCAATAAAGGAAAGCCACGCTCTCCGATGGGAGTCCTTTTATAGCATCGTGTAAATTTTCTTAAGCTAATAAGTTTTGATTGATAGCTTTAAGCCAATTAACTTTAGTTTTTTTTATCATTCCAGAAAGCAGATTCGTGTATTTGTTTGTTGCTGTAGAACTGTTGGTCTTGGGAGTTTTAGTTACTATTGTTAGGGACTGTTCTTTGTTTACCCATCACATAATGATATGGCTTCATCCATATCATTAGTCAATCTGGACTTGTCCCAGTTAAAGATAGAAAGGGGGCCACAATTAGTGATAAGGAAAGAGCTAAAGAGAGATGGGCAGAACATTTTGAGAATGTACTAAACCGAGATTGAGTTGCAGGAAAAGATATAGAGGAAAATGAAAAAGTTTGTGATACCTTGGATGTGAAGGAAGATTTGTTTTGTGAGGAAGAATTAGCGACAGTACTAAAAGGATTAAAAAATAATAAGGCTCCAGGTGCTGATAATGTGGTAAATGAATTTTTTAAATATGGTGGCTCTGAGTTTAGAAAAAGTTACTGAAGATTATGAATATGATTTATGAAAAAGGGGAAGTACCTAACGATTTTAGGAAAACCTTATTTAACCACTGCATAAGAAAAGTAATAAGAGTCAGTGTGGTAATTATTGAGGAATTAGTCTGGTCTCTGTAGGTAGCAAATTATTTAGTAATATGATACTTTTTAGACTGAGAGATACTGTAGACAAAGCTTTAACAGAAGAACAGTGCGGTCTTAGAAAAGGTAGAGGTTGTGTCGACCAAATTTTAACTCTTAGGTTAATAACTGAGAAGTTCCTGAGTTGTCAAACACCTTTGGTCCTCAGTTTTATACATTATGAGCAAACGTTCGATTCTGTTGATAAAAGAGCTTTAGCAAAGGTATTATCCATGCATGGTATACCAGACAAATACATTAAAGTGATTAGTGTCATGTACGAGAATAAAACTGTTGCGGTTAAGGTAGGAAATGAGGTTAGCAGCTGGTTAGTAGCTGGTTACGAAAAATACAAGGAGGACTTTCCAACAAAAATAGTCTATAGATCTTAAACTGACCGACCGTGGATCACACCTGAGATTAAAGCCCTTATCAAACAGCGGGGCCAGTCGCATGATGCCCGATTGCGCAACAAAGTCGTTGCTCTTTGTCGCACAGCCAGAAGAACTTATGCATCTAACCATGTTGATCCTACCCTATTCAGTAACAACAAAAATGGCATGACTCAGTGAAAAGGTTAACAGGTAAAAACCGTGATCCTCACTTAAAAATCCTGAAAGAGTACGACACTTACGTAACAGCTACTGAGGTTAATGGTATTTTTGCTGGTATTTGCACCACTTACCCGAGTTTCTCACAAGAGGAACTAGCTGCAGTGCTTGACACTAGTGCACCTTGTGAACAACGGCCGTCAGTTGAGCCCCGTCAAGTGTGCACTGAACTACTGAAGCTCAAACCTCGTAGCTCCTCATATCCTGGAGAAATCCCAGTGCGTCTCCTTCGTGAATTTCCACCCTTCCTTGCTACCCCTCTCGCTAGTATCATCAACCTTTGCATAACACTTGGCAAATTTCCCGACCCCTGGAAAAAATCCTACATCAAAGTGATCCCTAAGAAATCCCCGCCAAAATCATGCGATGACTTAAGGCCTATCTCGCTGACTCCCTGTATGGCCAAGGTAACAGAGACCTTCGTTGCAAGACTGCTGATGAGTGATATAGAATCAAATATAGACCCTTTCCAGTACGGATGCCTCAGCGGCTCCAACACGTTAGTGTACTCAGTGCGTCTGTATGACGACATTGTATCGTGGCTCGAGAAAGGGGAAAGCTTCGTAGACTCGGCCCTCGCTGATTACAGAAAAGCCTTCGATCTTATCAAACACATTATCGCTCTCAATAACCTAAGTGAAATGGGCGCCAAAAGTGACTTGCTACGTCTAGTCGCTGATTTTCTTTCCAAGCGGGAGCAATGCGTTTTCGCTCTTAGCGAAGACGATTCAAATTCTGCATTTCTCCCAATCACTTGCGGTGCCCCTCATTGCACTAAACTAGCCGGAATTATTTTCCTCGCTGTAATTAACTTCTATCCGGCGTACTTTCAAGGACAGATATAAATTCGTTGATGATCTGCCATTTTTACTCAAAAACCTACTAGAAGGCCAATCAGCGATCCCCCTTTTTGATCCTAGTCTACCCACGGTTTTTTAGAATGAATGGGAACGAGCTAGCCTTACCCTCAATGAGCAGAAGTGCAAGGTTTTGTGTTTCAACCCTCTTAAATCGGACTTTCAGGAGCCCCCTACCTTGTTTAAAACAGTTGGCAGTGAGAAAATTCTGTGACTGATTTTCTCCGTTGACTGCAAGTTCAACAACCACGTAAGTGACCTTGTACGAAAAGGGTATGCAGCGCTGCAGTCACTGATTACCATGAAGCGATTCGGGATCAGTGTGAGTTCCATTAAGCTTGCCTTCAAGACTTATATCCTACCCATCATTGAATATGCGTGCCCAGTGTGGGGCCCTAGTGCACAGTTGAGTGCTGGGATGTGTCAAGATATCGAAGATATCCAAATTCGGGCTTGTAAGATTATGCTGGGTCAGGCCTTCACTACTTATGACAATGCACTTAAGGTTCTTGGCCTTGAGTCGCTTTTTAGATGCCGTCAGAGACTTATTTGCCAGTTCGGCCATTTCCTGCTCCGTAGCAGCAAACACAGGACGATCCTGCCCCCGCTAGCCCCCGTTACGTCCCGTACCCGAAGACAATACAAGCTCAACCCAGTGACATGCCGCACGACTCGCTACCAGCATTCCTTTTCCCCCTTTTTTTTTACAGATATGGTCAACAAATCCTAAGTAAATTAATATGGTTTTATTCATTTTTTGTTGTCGTATTTGTTATCTAACTTTGTCGTATTTGTAGAAACCCTCGGTATTAGTGCTTTTAGCGCTAAAAAGATTAATTTTAATAAAATATGCCTATGTCTATGTTTTGTTTTAAATCAGGAGTTAAGCAGGTTTGTGTTGTATTCTCCTTTATATGGATCATTTTGATAGACTTTGTCTTAAGGGGCACAGGGAAAGACAATGAAAGACCACGGAATCAAATGGGGAAGAAAAAATCTCATGGACTTAGATTATGCTGATGAACAAACTGAGAAAACTGAATGAACTTTTAGATGTTTTGCGAGTTCAGGGTGCTAGAATAGGTTTGAAAATTGATGTTAAGAAGACTAAGTCACTAGGGCTAGGAATAAGTGAAGATGAAAAGGTGGCACTGGGTAACAAAAAGATTAATCAGGTGGGCAGCTTTACTTACCTTGGTAGTATTATTAGTAAAGACGGTGAGAGCAGTGAAGATGTTAAAAGTAAAATAGCTAAAGCTCAGTGAGTTTTTCACAGTTAAAAAAATTTGCAATAATAGGAATACAAGTCTGCAAACCCAGGCTAGAATATTGGAAGCTACGGTGATGACAGTAGTCAAATATGACCCTGAAGCATAGGCGCTCCGAAAAGCGGATGAAGATTTGCTAGAAGTTTTCCTGAGAAATTCCCTACGGATTGTTCTGGGTACCCGGCTGACTAACCGTATTTCAAACAGTAGGCTGTACGAAAAATGTGATTCAATCCCGCTTTCTAGGGCTATACTGAAAGAAAGGTTGAATTGGCTAGGGCATGTTCTGCGGATGAAGGATGACAGATTGCCGAAGATTGTCCTTTTCGGTCAACTGTCTAGAGCTAAAGGGAAAGCAGGTGGTCGTCATCTGGGGTGGGAGGATGTCATAAAGGAAGATTTAAAAGAAATGGGAACTTCCTGGGAGGGTGTAAAGAGGGAGGTTTTGAATAGCTTGGGATGGAGGACGAGCATGTGTAGCTGTGTTGGCCTCAGGTGGATTGGTGCCACTGTTAGTTGTTAGCAGTAGTAGAAGTAGTATTAGGATGATATGCCCATCCATATTATAGTCATCCAATGACATCCAATGTTATCCATATCATTGAGTGGTTTTATCTTATTTACTCCCGAAATATTTTAAGTTTGAGTACTCCGATAGCTTTTCTTCTCCCGAACAATTTAGTATCTATGTTTCTGGACACAGCTTTCTCTTGGATTCTAAGGATTTAAGGAAACGTCCCCCTACAATGCTGAACATTACGCCAAAAAAAAAAGAGAGCGTAGGAGAATACATGTTCGAAACTAGCATATTTCAAATTTAAAATCAATGGATGCTGTCGAGTGAAAGTAAAGAGCAACATTAAATCTTAAATTGAGTAGACATTATCTTATATGCAAGAGGGACTGCTGCCCCATCAGTTAAACTGCATTTACATAGAAAGAGCAATATTTGCCAAAAATAGCAATCAATATATCTTATTAGTAGCAATATTTAATTCTATAACCCCAGAAAAGTGTGATTAAAAGTTTAACTCGCTAAAATCCTAAAATTTCGCAAGCACATTTGTTTCAACTGTATTTATTTTAAGGCCTTCGATTGTGGGGGGGGGGGGTCCTTCTTAGTTTTTCAAAATACCTTTTCTTGGTATTCTCATTAAGAAAAAGCAAAACAAACACAACTGCCTCCCCCCTAGGTTTTGGAAAATATCCTTTTCTGAATCTTTGTTTAAAAAAAAACAAGCAAAAACCTTACATCCCCCACCACCCATAAAATTTTTGTGAATTGATGCTACTGGTTTAATTATATTACATTTCAAGATATTTAATGCTTTCAATATTTCAGTATTTAAGGCTTTAGAAAAAATAACCTACACAGGATCAAATTGTTGGCGGGAAACCAAACTGAACTTTATAAACAGGATGGAAAAATACCCTTATGAGAAAGCCAGCTCCAGCGAGCTCGATATTGGGTCACTAAAGACCTGATTCCATGCTATAATAGAAAATCGTTGTACCGTTTGTTCAGTGTTAGAATTGACTTTTTGGGGAAAACATGCAGAAGATGAAATCGGTTCGTAGTAGCTTTTTATATTTTTAGTTTTCCAAAATAAATATTTAGGAGCATCATTTAGAAGGTGGTGGGGGCATTTATCCTCGCAAGATTTGAAACATTATTTCTTTAAATTTTAATTGAAAAAAATAGCCCCACTAGATGTTGAAAAATAAACTTTTTTGTATCTTCATAAAAAAATCGAAAAAAATCATTGACCCTCCCCCCGTATTTAAGTGAACTGACACTGTTATAAATTTTTCAAAATCCAGGGAGTTTATAAAGGGAGTATTTCAAAGGGAGCATATAAAGTAACTTAAGTTGAAGCCATTCATTTAAAATGTATGCCTTTTGACTTAGAACCCCTAGCTTTAACGTGCTTACCAAATATTGACTTCCTTGGCTTTCTTCGTAAAAATTCTATTTTGTATGGAAAAACTTATGGTCTGTAAGAAAAAACTTAAAAATATTCAATTATTTTTTCAAAAATTCATTGTTTCTTCAAATTTATTAGTAGGCTTCTCAACTTTGGGGAGTGTCTTGTATTTAGCTCAAGCATGCACCCAGGAATTTTTGTGGAAGAGGCCCAAAAACAAAAAAAAAACACACAGGTAATTTAAATACGAAATGCCCAAAAATCAAATTTAATTTAGTATTTCAGGGCTGATGAGGCCCCCTCCTTTTGTATGTCTCTGATGTACACCATGATAATAGCATTTGCATTGGAAAGTTGTTAAGCCATACAAAACCCACAAAAAGAATTTCTATTTTTTTTTTTGCATCGTTTCCGTAATTGAACTGCACTATTATGCTTCAGAAGGCTTCAAATTACTTTTAACTTCCAAATATTTGCTGTAGATCAATGTTTCAACAAGTAAAAAAAAAAAAAAAAAAAAAAAAAAAAAAAAAAAAAAAAAAAAAAAAGATTACATACCAAAAAAAAGAGAAATAAAATAACCCATTGAAAATACTGAATTTAAATTCATGGAGTGTTTTTTATTCTTTTTCTTCCTTGAATGCACCGTACCATAAAAAAAAAATTGGGCTAGGTGACTGCTCCCACCCCGGAAAATAACCCACTGGGAATGCCTCCCCCCCCCCCCCACACAATTGGCTGGTCTCCGTTCATTTTCGACTTATAAAAAAGGACCAGAACTCTCAGTTTCCGATCTAATGAGCATCCTCCGAAGTTTCTACGACTATGAGGCGGAGGTGGGGATAAGGAAGGGGCACTCCCCCTTCTATAGGGAATAAATTCTGCTCATTTCGGAGTTAAATGTTACTCTTTACTTTCCTAATAACAGTACAGACCAGATATATTACCAGAAATTAAGACGGATTAAATATTAATTTCACACTTTTCAGGTGATGCCTCAAAGGGTGGTGCATTTTAATGCCAAAACATTCCAACTCTCATTGAGCCTTCTGATAAATACAGAATAAGCTCTAAGGGAGAGACGAGGAGAGGATGGAGGTAAAAAATTGATATATAGTCCCAGGGTAGTATCCAAAACTTTTGTTTCAAGGGTTTATTTTTTTGGGGGGAGGGGGTACAAAATTTGTTAAAAACACATCAAAAATGTGAAATTGATATTTAATCACTCTTGATTTCTGGGACCATTTCTAGTCTGCGCTGTGATTATGAAAGTAAGGAGTAACACTAAACCCCAATATGAGGACAATTTATTCCGTATGGGAGGAGAAATGCCCCTTTCTCATCCTAACCTCCGCCTCATGGTCACAGAAACTTCGGAGGGTCCTCATTACATCAGAAATTGAGAGTTAGTCCTTTTTTTATAAGTCGAAAGTGATTCAAGACCAACCAGCTGTAGGTGCTATTTTCGAGGGGGGAGGTATTTAACGGGGGTATTTTTCGAGGGGGTGGTATTTTCCGCGGGAGGGGGAGTATTTTTTGAGGGGGGGGGTATTTTCTTAATAAGCAAATATTTTGCTTAATAAAGAGCCAATTTTTTAACCCTAATTTTTTGATTTAATCCTATCTTTTTAAACCAGATTCAAAGTTAAAGTTGGAATTGATTGGAATTTTTTTTATTGCACAATTGCCTGTACCAAATCCTACGGTGGATGAGATACGCAGCTAGTCGTTAGTCTGCCCGAATTTCTTTAAAAGAAGTCGAAAGGGCATTTTTCTATGCATTTTCAAATGTAATCAATATGAATAGTCATCATTATGTAATCAATATGAAAAATGTAATCAATATGAAAACTCTTAATTTCCCAAACTATCTGTCAAAGCCTTTTCATGAAAGTCAAGACACTCTAAAACAGATGGAGGAAGGATTTGATTTGAAAATTATAGTAAGGTAGCCGAACTTTATGTGAAATAGTTACAAGTCTGAGTTCATAATTTCAAGGAGAATCAAATATCATATTCCCTTCTACCATACCCCTGGCAGTAACTCATTTCGACAAATTTTTACGATTTGAACTGAGAAGCGATAGAGTTTTGACGCTCAATGTGCTCTGGGTCAAAGCGTCTGGGGTATTGAGCGATGATTAAATAGAACCCTTTACCAGTAGAAACGCATACACTAAAACAACTTTTCAGGTGAATATATACAATCGATAGAATTTTTTTTCAATGAAGATTCCAATTATGTGAAATTCATATTTTAAATTCATATGTAAATAGTTATTAGCAGAAGAACATCGAAATATTTTCCCCAAGTCCCATAACTCTGTTATAGTTCAGTATTTATTCCAAAATGTATACCCGCACAGAAAGATATTGAAATAGTTTCGTATCTTTTGAACAGTTGATCTTGTTCTCAATTTTAAGTCTCAATTTTAAGTTCTTGTTCTTCTTTTTCTCAATTTTCTTGTTCTCAATTTTAAGTCTTCTTTTATAGTATTAAAAACGTGTCCAATTTAAATTAAAATTTCCATTTTTATCACTATTTAATTTAAGTTTTTGATTTAATTTGGAAACTTTATGCTCTCAGCTTTATTAGCAGTAGTAGCAGCAGTAGAAGTGACAGTACTAGTAGCGGTAGCAGCAGTAATAGCAGCAGTAATAGTGGTAAATACTGCCTTTTGGTTAGTTCAACATACCCAACA
The DNA here is from genome assembly GCA_029168905.1 of Artemia sp. Kazakhstan ARC1039. NCBI lineage: Eukaryota > Metazoa > Arthropoda > Branchiopoda > Anostraca > Artemiidae > Artemia > Artemia sp. Kazakhstan ARC1039. The sequence continues at coordinate 40,820 of JAQQPU010004529.1, forward strand.
ACACGCACTGCAAGCTTAAACTTAATACTCTAAGCAGTTCCTAAGACATTACTGATACACCCCTTTGACGACCTTTGACGACCATGCACATAGTGTGTTTTGATTTAGTTCAACTTCCCACTAAATATTCCTTTAAATTTTAGCCCTTAGCCCGAAAAATAGTAGCAGGAGTCACAGTAGTAGGGGTAGGAGTATTAGCAGGAATAATATGCACATATTGCCTCTTGGTCAGCTGAACTTTCCCCTCATCATACCGTGAAAGTTTCAACTTAACACTCTAAGCCGTTCCTAACGCTGAAGCGTCCTTTTCACAACCTGTAAGCACATAGTTCGTTTTGATTTAGTTCAACTTCCCACTAAATATTCCCTTAAATTTCAACCCTTATCCTAAGTAGAAGTAGTCGCAATAGTAGTGGTAGGAGTAGTAGTAGTAATATGCACATATTGCCTTTTGGTCAGTTGAACTTTCCCTTCATGCCCTGAAAGTTTCAACTTAACACTCCAAGACGTTCCTAAGATATTACTGAAACGTCCTTTTGACAACCTGTAAGCACATAGTTTATTTTGATTTAGTTCAACCAACGCCGTTTTGACAGCCTGCACGCACATATTGTGTATTTATTTAGTTGAACACTCCCTTCAACATATTTCGAAAGCATCACCTGAATGCACTAGGTCCTTTGGATACCAAGGATCAGACATTGTCCCCTTTTGAGATAAATATAACTAGGCATACATATATATATATAACCAATGGATGAATTGTATAGCTTATAGCACTTGCCCCAAAGGTTCTGGGGAGGGTTGAACCTTTCAATAATGCTAAACAAAATGGTTATACCAAAATTTTGGTCGAAGGTCCTTGGAGAAAAAGGGACGTGGGAGGGTAACTGGTTGCCCTTCAGTCGCTTTTGACTCTTGAAAGTGACTCTTGACTAGAACTTTCGATTTCCAATCGAGTGAGACACTTCAGAAGTTTCTGTAAAGACTTTTTCCATACGAAGTGCCTTGAATAAAGAAAATAATTAATATTGTACAGAGCCCACTTAGCTTCTTACTCAGGCAGCGCTATTCCGCTGCCTATGATATTGTCCATAACTTATATTAAAAATGTTTTCAAACATTGTTAGCTGTTTTTTTCTTTTAGGTAGCAGTTTTCGTTTGGATATTAGGAGCATCTTTGGCTCTGCAACCTGAGTACAGAAACAGTGGAGAGGAAACTGTACCTGAAGGTACTTCTTTTTTCTTGACCATTTTGAGCTTTTTCGTTACAGTTGTTTTGATGATTTTTTTTTTTTTTTTGCTTTTGACCTCTTTTGATAACATGGCCTTTTTCTATTTTTTTTTATTCTATTTTTTTACGACCCTTTCTTCAATCAATAATGAGGAGTTGACTATTCCAGAAAGTACTTCTTTTTTAAGGACAAATTTTATTTATGAAAACTTAATTTATAATTACAAAAGCTCCTCCTCCATCCTAATCTATTCAAAGCCTCCCTCTTTACACCCACCGAGGAAGTTCCAATTTCGCTTAAATCTTTCTTTGCGACGTCCTCCCACCCCGACCGGACAATCCGTCCGGTCGGGTCGGTCCGCCCCGACCTGAAAATGGACAATCCTTGCGAATCTGCCATCCTTCATCCGCAGAACGTGCCCTAGCTTTCTCAGCCTCTCTCTCATTATAGCCCTAGAAAGCGGGATTAAACCACAATTTCCGTACAGCCTACTGTTTGAAATACGGCCAGTCAGAAGGGCACCCAAAACAATTCGTGGGTAGTTTCTTTAGAAAACATCTAGCAAATTTTCCTCCATTTTTCGGACTGCCCATGCCTCAGTATCATATTTGACCACTGTCCCCACTGTAGCTCCCAATATACTAATCTTGGTTCGCAGACTTATCTTCCTATTCTTCCAAACGCTTGTTAACAGTGAAGAAACACCCTGAGCCTTGGCTATTCTACTGTTAACATTTTCACTTTAGTAAATTCAAATTCAACTAAGTACAATTAGTACCAAAAGTAGATACAAGGTTTTTTTTCAGTCTTTCAATTTGAAAACCTAAAAAAGCAAGACCCGAGATTTCACGCGTGGAGAAGCCTTTACATTGAAAATTTTACTCATTTATGTCAATCTCCCTGTCTTTACTCTGTTTTCTCTTTCATGTTTTGTCTTTGGGAGGAGAAAGCGATTGTAACTTTTTTGAATCTATCTAAAATAATTCCACAGTGAATTTAGATGAAACAGGCAATGAAAAGCAGGTGCAAGCATTTTTTAGAGGGGGAGGGGGAAGAAAACTGGGAAGACGACTCGAAACTTGTCCGACTTGGAGAAACGGGCGACTTACATGAGCATTAGAGGAGATAAAAGAACTACAAGAATACAGATGTGGGAAGGTAGCTTGCATCCTCTTTGCTGAGCATAAATTTCATTAGAAATATTTGCAGCGTCAAAGTAGAAAGGACAAATTCGTACAATTCTCATTAAAACGACGGGATGCATTTGCAAGGGATAAAGGTAACGAGGGCTGAACACCAGAACTGACACCCAAGCCTACCCATGGCCATTAAAAAGCCCACGAAACGTAATCTTTTGCCAAGTAAATACAATAGTATGTGTGTGTTTAGTATATATGTGCATGTATGCGTGGCTATGTTTGTGTGCATGACCGCGCATGGACGCTGGTGTGTCTGTATGTGTGTGCACGCATATACATAATTGAAACAGTCCGCTGATTGTAGGTTTCATCCTTTAGCATAAACAAATATGGCCTCACGTAACACACCTCCGGAGGCAAAAATTTCCTCTTTTATGATTTTTCGTACTTTCTGAGTCAATCAAAAGAATCACAAGGATGCATCTGCTAAATGGCTTTTTCTTGTTAAATTGCGGAATAATATGCATTTTTATTATAATTTTCATACTTCAGAGGGTGACATATTCATCCCTTTCTTAACCTTTTATATTTGTAGTACCCTCTCCAACTGTATTTCTTTTTATGTAGTTGTTGGTGACAGTGCAGTCGAGCAAGAAGATCAGCAAGACGAAAATCAAAACGGTCTTGGAAAACTATTAATAAAAAAACAGGCATTACCGACACTAAGCCAATTTTTCAGAGGCATGCCTCAACAACAGAACTTCTTCATACCAGAAGCTTCCCAATATGATCAGAGACCGTTTAGATTTCAGCCCGCATATCTTCTCAATCCAGCTCCCTTGGAGCAAAACCAATACATCCAAACCTTCCAGACAGCTAAGAATTATCAACAGCCCAAAATCACAGGAATAAACCGTCCAGTTCCAGCTGCCCTTATGCTGGAACAGTACAGCCCAAGCTACCAGACAGATAAGGTATATCAACAGCCCCAAATCACCGGGTTGCAAGGTCAAGTCCCAGCTGCGAGTTCCAGATTTATATTTCTGTCAGAACAAAATGGCCACTGGTCCGCATGCAAGCTTCTTTTGGGTTGCGTAGACATACCATTTTTTGGACATGGTCATAATGAACATCATGGTCATCACGAACATCATGGTCATCAAGAACATCATGGACATGACCATAAGTGGACAAGTGGACACGTCAAAGATAAGTGGACAAGTGGACACATCAAAAACAAATGGACAGATGGACATGTCAAAGATAAGTGGACAAGTCAAGATGTGGCTGATGTACAATACATAATTGGAAGATATCTATAGCAGCTAATAAATTATTAACAATGGTGAGGAGGGTATTTATTCTATTTATCCTAAGTTTAATGCATTTGGAATAAAATTACAATTTGTTTCATGTTATATGTTTATACTACTAGGTCATGGGCATCTAGAGTTTGTATTTTACTTTTATTTCTTAGGTTTTTTTTCTTCTTTGGTTTTGATGATAGAGACCTCTATCTATTTCTGTGTAGATTTTAAGAAATTATTCTCAAATATTACATAGTTTGAATTATTTAACTTGATTATTCAAAAATGCTTCCTAGGCATGAAGCTAGGTCATGTGATGTAAAACTACAACTGGTTTTCAATTTTTATAACCACTAGTTCAATACAACAATCCCCCCAAGGAGAGGTGAAAACGCTCCTTAGGAACAATGCTTTCCAACGAACAAGCACAACTCTTCAGACCTAAAACCTAGGTGTATGCATCACAATGAACAACTAACCTGTCTGGATAGATATGCATTGCATAAGTGGTCATGATAGGCTAGTTTTTAACGATTGGGGTATGGTAGAACCTAGCTACTTAAAGCTACGCAAGGTTACTATAAGTTATACAAGGCAACATAAAGAGCTTCTTTCGTAGTGGAAAAAAACATCTTGGCTATTTGCAGTTAAGAACATTCTAGATAAAACAGGATAGTTTTTTTTCTTTACATAAAATGATGGATTAGATAGGAAGAAAAATCTAGTTGGTTCTGAAAAGCAAATGATTCAAAAACGGAGAGTGGATGTGAAGAATTCGGAAAAGTGAAATTTTTATAAGTATGTTTGAGTTCCAAGGACAGTTTTATTTTTAAAAACTAGAAAACTCTAGAATATCCCTTCTTAATTGTCAGGTGCAGCAAGGATGCTTCCAGTAATTTTTGTCAGGGTGGATACACTTTTCAATGCATACGATTGATTTTTATCTCGCATAAGGGTAATCGATTGAAACAGTTCTAATGCTTTAACAAAAATTAATATTAAAATCAAATCAGGTTCAGGCCTTCGGCCCATAACAAACACTGCCTCGCTTCTTCTCCCTATGATCGTCAACATTTCCACCATTATCAGCTTTCCATATTTTTAGGGTTACTATATTTTTTCCTACTAACTCAAAGTAAAGCATATACTTAATAGTAACTTTTCATATATCAGAGGGACCCACAGCTATCCCTCCTCACACCCATTTCTAATGTTTTATATCTCTTCCAATTGTATTTTCTTATAGTTGTTGGTGATAAACCAGTCGAGCAAAAGGATCAGCATGGTGATAATCAAAATAGTATCAGACAATTATTAATCCAAAAACAGACAAGGCCTACGCTCAGCCAATTTTTCAGAGGCCTTCCTCAACAACAGAACTTCTTTACACCACACGTACCCCGGTATGGTCAGGGTTTATTCAGAGCTCAACCTGCATACCTACTAAGCTCAACTACCTTTGAGCAGGACAAATACTATTCTAGCTTCCAGACAGCTAAAGTCTATCCACAACCCCAAATCCCAGGTTTGCGAGGTCAATTCCAGGCCGCCTTTAAACAGGACCAACCTAACCCAAGCTACCAGACAGATGCAGTCTATCACCAATCCCAGATTACAGGGCTTCAAGGTCAAGTCCAAGCTCCAAATCTTAGATTTATATTTCTGTCAGAACAGAATGGCCACTGGTCCGCTTGCAAGCTTTTGTTAGGTTGTATAGATATACCATTTATCGGACATGGGCATCAAGGACATCATGGAAATGACCACAAGTGGACAAGTGGACATACCAATCACAAGTGGACAAGCAAAGAAATGTCCACAATTCGACACATAATCGGTGATATAATAAATAAATGAATTTACAAATTTAATAACAGTGGTGAGGGTATTTATTCTATTTTTGTTTATTCTTCTAATAAGTTTCAGAATAAAATTATACCTTGATTCACATCGAAATATCAAACATTTCGTGGTAACGAACTGTAAGTAAGGAGCAACCCGGCTCAATGGTAACCGAAACTGTAGAAAACGGAATTTTGATACCAATAGATACATCAAAAGAATCAGATTTTAATGCTAATTTTGAATATATAAGTTTCATCAAATTTAGTCCTACCTATCAAAAGTTACGCGCCTGATAAAAATTGGCTGATTTTCGAAAAAAGGGGGGGGGAACCCCCTAAAAATTGTATAACCTTAATGAAAATCACACCATCCTATTCAGCGTATCAGAGAACCCTACAGCAGAGTTTTCAAGCTCCTATCTACAAAAATGTGGAATTTTGCATTTTTTGCCAGAAGAAACATCACGGGTGCGTGTTTATTTTTTTTTTCCCAGAGGTGATCGTATCGACCCAGTGGTCCTAGAATATCGTGGGAGGGCTCATTGGAATGGAAATTAAAAGTTCTAGTGCCCTTTTTAAGTGACCAAAAATAATGGAGGGCAACCAGGCCCCCTCCCACGCTCATTTTCTTCTCAAAGTCACCTGATCAAAATTTTGAGATAGCCATTTTGTTCAGCATAGTCAAAAATTTAATCAATATGGCTTTTAGGGTGACTTAATCCCCCACAGTTCCCAGGGGCTGCAGGAGGTTATTCTAACCCCCTCCTCCATCCCAGGGGGATGGAGGAGGGGGTTACTCGGGAGAATCTTTCCGTGGAGGATGTTTGTTTGGGGTAAGGGACATTTCTGTGAACGGGGCGCCGGATTTCCAAGCATTAATTAAAAAACGATCAGAAATTAAATTAAAAAAACAAGTTTTTTCAACTGAAAGTAAGAAGCAACATTAGAACTTAAAACGAACAGAAATTATTACGTATATGAGGGGGTTCTCCCCCAAGTCAATAACTCGCTCTTTACGCTACAGTTTTTTTTTTTAGTTCTTTCAAAAGACCTATCTATTCTAATTAAACGGCCTTTGTGATTCAGGGGTTTGTGAATTATTTTTTTTTAACTTTTAACGTAAAGAGCGTGGTATTGACTAAGGGGAGAACCCCCCCCCCCCACATAGGTAATAACATATACGTAATAAAAAAAAACAATAACAAAAAAAAACAAGCGATAAGTAGAGATGACCCTAAAGGTCGTGACAGTACACCAAATATGGGCATAGAATACTGACAGTACACCAAATATGGGAATAGAGTCATTAGGGAGAACACGTGGTTAATGGGGTCAATGACCTCTTTCTCCAGGTGTGTCAACAACAACAACATCGACCTTGACATTCGCTGAGAACGTGCACTTACAACAACAACAACATCGACCTTGGAACACCTGTGCTGTCGACCTCAATTCACCTATCGTGAATCAATAATTCCCCTTAGAAACAACAAATTAATTCCCCTTTCTTGACAGATCAATCAACCAATGACATCATCTGTCAGACTTTAAAAATTTACGCCTAGAAACGATTCTCCAGGAATAGATCCAAGTCATTAATGTCTTTGCCTCGGAAACAACTCTTTTGATCGAACTCCAAAGGATATTAATAGCCAAAGGCCATGGAAACAATTCTACAAGAAACATCTTAGCGATGAATTGTTTTAGCGCGGGAATCAGGTTTCTTATTAATTTGAAATGCATTAGCGCAGAGATGCCAAAAACAAAAGGAACACGCTGAATTACGTTTAGGGATTATTTGGGCGAAACTGTTTTAGACAGGTTATGGAACTATTTCGGCGAAACAGTTAGAGACATTTTAAAAGATGATTTTTGAAGAGATTTTAGAAGAGAATTTGAGTGTGGTCGTTATAATACACAAGTTTCATTTGAACAGTGTTGTGAGGTCCTCTAACCCAACCCCAAAGGGTTCCAATCCTCCTACCCCAACACCGAAGGAAGCCCCCGGTCCTCAAAGGTCCCCCAAGCTCCCAAAGGGCCACCGGCGCCCCCAAAGGCCCACCCAGACCCCCAAAGGCCATCCCCGGGCCCCCCAAAGGCCCGTCGAGCTCCCAAAGGACCAACGGGGTCCCAAAGGCCCTCCACCGGTCCCCAAATGTCCCCCAGGCCCCCAAAGGCCCTCACTGTGCCCCAAAGGCCCTCCCTGTGCCCCCAATGGCCCTCCCCCGGCCCCCAAAGGTCCTCCGGACCAGAGAAGCGCTGCCGGGATGCGCCGTGGGCCAGGAAAGCGCCGCATGATGTACCGCAGAGATGCGCCGCGGGTCAGGAAAGCGCCGCAGGGGATGCGCCGCAGGGACGCACCGCAGGAAAGCGCCGCAGGATGTGCCGCAGGGATGCGCCGCAAAAAAAGTAAACTAAAAGTAAAAATTTCGATCACAGAAGGACACCCTCCCCCAAGGGTCCCCCAAACACCCTCCCCGGGCCCCCCAAAGAGTCCCCTCTCCATTTTTTTTAATACTTTTTTATGGCTTTATTATATCATTTCTGAACAAGTTCCATTCATAATGTCATTCCTAAACCCATTTTCAACCTCAAAGAGTCCCCTCCCCAATTCATAAATACTTTCTTGAATTTTTTAACATGATATTTTTTTAACTTTTTACGTATCTTAAAATGACATGAAATATGCGTACGGCTCTACCAATCGTACTCTGTGCTTGTTCATGGACACGACGCGGCTTTTCCACTGGTACTCTATGGCAGGTTATCGACACTAGCGAGTTTATTGCATGCATTAAATCAGTATTTTTTACGCAGTGGAAGGATCTACACACAATTCATATCTGTAAAAAGTGAAGATGAATTATTCGACGAAAGTATGTGCACATGAAAAATCATTGTCATGTTGAACGCTGACAAGGAGAAATACCTGAACTATGAAACGAGTGCAAGTGGAGATCTTATTGGCTATATATGCATACGTTGTCATGACAGTGAGGAGTTAAATTCCTTTGGTGTACCCAAGAATTTCCATCATGCAAGTGGTGGATATGCGAGAGTAACATTACCAGAGAAATTAGTAGTCAAAGAGAATGCAAACTTAAAAATAATAGTTGATGAAGAGGGACAACTTCTAGCTAATGGTTCTGGTAGCATGTTAGCCGTTGATAGATCTTATCGCAATTCTTCCGGTGTTAGCATTCGAATGAAAGCAAAAGGAAAAAGAAGACAAGCATACAGCTGCATCAACATCATAAATCATACCATGTCAATGTGCCAAAACTGCTATCTATGTAAAAATAATGTGACAATAGACAGTGAAATCAAAGGCAGAATAAAAAGGACATTAGCAGACAATATCATCAATGAATATAAAGATGAATTGACGGAAAGTGAAGCGCAAGTGTACTAATAATGTATAATAATGTATTTAACATATTTTTATATCATTATTCTACATGTCCTTATTTCATTAAAAATATCTTATGCATTATTTTGTTAAGTGTTCATTATTTTTAGGGTATGCTAGAACGTCAAACGTTCAGAATATCTATTAAAAAGGTCAGAGATGTAAGAAAAATAATTTTAGAGATAATGATACTACTAGCAGGCTCAATTTTTCTTAGAAGATAGAAAAGTTCAAGTTCTCTTCTGAATTTTACCAAAGAACACAATTCAATTCTAATTTCACCAGAGAAAATAAAAAGCTTACTCTTCACTTTTAAGTTCACCAAGACATAAAAAATTTAAAGTTCACTTCTAAATTTTTCCGTAGAAGATAGGAAAAGTTATACTATGATAGTGATTATTTTCCATGAAGATAAAAAAATTTCACTTTAATTCTAAATTTTCTTAAATTCAATTCCGACCTTTTCTCAAAGAGATGAAAAAATTCTGAATTCTGAATTTTCTCAATGAAAATGAAATAAGTTATTGATCAATTCTATTTTCCCAAAATAATATAAAATTTTCCACTTCAATTCAGATTTTTTTCAAAGAGATGAAAAAATTTAAATATTGTTCCAAATTTTTCTTAGAAGATAGAAAAGATCAAGTTCTAATCTGAATTTTACCAAAGAACACAATTCAATTCTAATTTCTCCAGAGGAAATAAAAAGCTTCCACTTCAGTTTTAAGTTTACCAAGACATTAAAAAATTTAAAGTTCAGTTCTAAATTTTTCCTTAGAAGATAGGAATAGTTATACTTTTATTGTGATTATTTTCTATGAAGATAAAAAGTTTCACTTTAATTCTAAATTTTCTTAAATTCAGTTCCGACCTTTCTCAAAGAGATGAAAAATTTAAAGTTCTGTTCAATATATTTTCTCGGAAGAAGAAAAGTTCAACTTCGATTCTGAATTTTCTCATTGAAAATGAAATAAGTTATTGATCAATTCTATTTTCCCAAAATAATATAAAAATTTTCCACTTCACTTCAGATTTTTTTCAAAGAGATGAAAAATTTAAAATACTATCCCAAATTTTTCATAGAAGATAGAAAAGTTCAAGTTCTCTTCTGAATTTTACCAACAAACACAATTCAATTCTAATTTCTCCAGAGAAAATAAAAAGCTTCCACTTCAGTCTTAAGTTCACCAAGACATAAAAAATTTAAAGTTCTGTTCTAAATTTTTCTGTAGAAGATAGGAAAAGTTATACTATAATAGTGATTATTTTCCGTGAAGATAAAAAGTTTCACTTTAATTCTAAATTTTCTTAAATTCAGTTCCGACTTTTCACATAGAGATGAAAAAAATTTAAAGTTCTGATCCAAATTTTTCATAGAATATTGGAAAAGTTATACTTTGATCGTGAATATTCAAGTTCTCTTCTGAATTTTACCAAAGAACACACTTCAATTCTAATTTCTCCAGAGAAAACAAAAATCTTCCACTTCAGTTCATTATTTCACAAAGACATAAAGAAATTTAAAGTTCAATTCTAATTTTTCGGTGGAAGATGGAAAAAGTAATACCATACTTGTGAATATTTTCACGGAAGATAAAAAGTTCTAGTTCAATTTAAAATTTTCTCAACGAAGTCAAGGAAAGTTCAAGTTCTCTTCTGAACTTTCTCAATGGAAAAGAAATTAGTCATTGATCATTTCTATTTTTTCCACATAATATAAAAATTTTCCACTTTAGTTCAGATCTGTCTCGAAGAGATGAAAAATCTAAAATACTGTTCCAAATTTTCTCAACGAAGCGAAGAAAAGTTCAAGTTCACGTCGGAATTTTATCAAAGAACACACTTCAATTCTAATTTCTCCAGAAAAAATAAAAATCTTCCACTTCAGTTCCTTATTTCACAAAGACATAAAGAAATTTAAAGTTCAATTCTAAATTTTTCGGTGGAAGATAGAAAAAGTAATACCATACTTGTGAATATTTTCCAGGAAGATAAAAAGTTCTAGTTCAATTTAAAATTTTCTCAACGAAGTGAAGAAAAGTTCAAGTTCCTATTCTGAACTTTACCAAAGAACACACTTCGATTCTAATTTCTCCAGAGAAAACAAAAATCTTCCACTTCAGTTCATTATTTCACAAAGACATAAAGAAATTTAAAGTTCAATTCTAAT
>JAQQPU010004530.1:0-25443 GCA_029168905.1 Artemia sp. Kazakhstan ARC1039
TCTCATTGAGTTAATCTTGCGATTTATTCAAGCGCAAGGCAGATCAATAAAGAATATATCTTACTGCTTCCTTTTATTCAAATGCTATAGTTAAAATCACTAAAATGTCAAAGAGAAATGGTTAGACACTGAAGCCCAAAACAATTATCTTTTCATTTCTTTTTTGTCACTAATAAAAGCGCTAACCCCTTCCCCAACAATAATCCTGGATACAAAATTGACCCCCTCCCTCTAAATTTTGGAAAATTAAGTCACCCTAGGTTTACCCTCTCATTGAGTTAATCTTGCGATTTATTCAAGCGCAAGGCAGATCAATAAAGAATATATCTTACTGCCTTTTATTCAAATGCTATAGTTAAAATCGCTAAAATGTCAAAGAGAAATGGTTCGCACAACGAATCCCCCTTACTTACACGTTTTTATAACACAACTTGTAAAAAAAAAATCATGACAATCAGTAGTCTATAGCCTTAGGATAGAGATCAATGTTTCTATTTTTACCATTTAGAAAAAAAATTAAATGTTCCAGTCTATAGGCTTTAAATAAGATAAAAAGATTGTTAAAGTAAAAATTTCGCAAAATATACTAGGCATCCTTTTGAATCTGAGAAACCTTTGACTAAACTGCTAACGTAAACGAACTGGAAGTGCTTTAAAAAGGGTGACAGCTAATTTTAACCTCGTGCACGAGAGCCTTATGTCAAAACCAGAGCGGCTTAATAACAACAGAGCGACGGATGTCTCAGTTAGAGAAAAGATTACAATACAGAAAAGCCAAAATTTATCGAAAAAGAGAATTATTTCTATTACGAAAATTATTGTTGTAAAACAGTGGGGAGGGGTTAGGTTTTGAGGGTAAAAAGAACATATTTTATGTTTTCTATCGAGTATAAAGAAGGCATGGTGGTCATGGTGGGGGGGGGGACTTAGATATACTGGAGGGTGACCAAGGAAAATAATTTTATTTTGAAAATAAAAATTAAAAATGTACTCACATTGCTAATTGTGGCTGTCAAGGCTTCAACCTCATCAAAAATTTCAAGTGTTCTATCCATTGTCAGGTTACTTTACTTTCTGATAATTTAATTACAATGCATGTCCGTTATATACAAAATCTCAAGGGTGAATTGTTATGTAACGGGGAAAACCCCGACTCGCTGATTGGCTGAGAAGGAAACACGTGATCTAACTGTTTCCTAATTCCTGGAAAATCTTAACATTCGCCTCTAGCATGCACTTGGCCAAAACAACAACAACAACAAATACTGTTTCCTATTTCTGGATCATAACATTCGCCTCGAGCGTGCACTTGACCAAAACAACAACAACAAATAAATCGACCTTGGAAAGAGGTCATTGACCCCATTAACCACGTGTTCTCCCTAGGGACTCTGCCCATATTTGGTGTGCTGTCAGCATTAAACTAAATTGTAGATGGCAGCACATGTGTTCGTACCGGACGTCATGAGGCCTTTTTACTGACACTTTAAAAAAAGAGCTAACATCTAGCAACTGAGCAAATATGATTCACATTAAAAGGTGTCACTATTTCTGTTTTATTTTTACAAATATGTCAAATTGAATATCAAGGAAGAACATCTCAATAATTGTCTAGAATATTCGAAATTACGAAGAAGGTGAACATTCACTCGTCGCAAATTACCAATTATGCACAAGATGTTCTTGAATTTCTTGACAAGAATCTGCCAGAATTAGCAAACTTCCTATTTTATTCATTTATTTCCCAGGAGGACTTTTAGGGCTTTCCCCCTCGGTTTATAGCTGAGGGACACAAAAGAAACTAAATTCAACTTTTTGCGCTACTCCCTCCGATTTAAGTCACACTTCCAGGAAATCTTTACGTACAGCCTCTTTCCGTTCAATTCATATATGGTCTGCTTATTGTTTTGTCGTCCTTCTGCTAATAGTAGGTCTAGCGGTGATCAACTACATTTTTGTCCTACTTCAACATTTTGCCCACCTCCACAAGTTTGGTCCTCCTTCAGCTAATAGTAGGCATAGCGGGGATCAACCACATTTTTGCAAAGTTCCTTATTTCATGTACAGTTACCTAAGCGAATACTTAAGCTTATATTGAGACAATTCATCGAGAATTGATTCGTTCTTCGTTCTTAGAATTTCATAGCACCCACATTTTTGAGCCATATTTAACGATTGTCGTGTCGCCACTTTTAGTATGCTAATCTTAGTTCGAAGACTGATGCTCTTATTCTTTCGAACCTGTTTTGAATGTGAAAAACAGTCTACTCTACTCTTTAGTCTACTCTACTCTTTACCTATTCATTGTACCCATCCATCTTACTATTAGTTCTCCCTAGATAATTCCCCGTTCAAAATGAGACTTTACCAACGCCGAGCTTTCGCCGAGCACTAATTTAAGCCAATCGAATTTTTCAAGTAGAATTTTTCAGCCAAAATTTATGAAAAATCTGGTTGACTCAAAATAACGTCAACTAAAACTTGGTGTTAGTAAATTCTAAACGTGAATGAACCTCAAGCCAAGCCATCTGCCTGGTCGATCTTCTTTTCTAAATCCAACCTCTTCATTATGAAGAAAAAAGCTCAAATGTCCAGAATTGAGTGAAAGAAAAAACATGCGAAAGGCTAAAAAGCCCAAAATAAGTACAACTAAAATAAAGCAATGTAACCGGATAAAAGGTTTTCAATGTGTCTAAAATAGAAAAAAAATAATACAAATAAACGACGCTACTGAACTGCAACTAGGGGCTCAGTTAACCCATAAGCTGAAACTATGAGTGTATCACAAGTCCAAAAGGGCATACAAAGCAGAAACTTTACATATTTTTCTTTGCAAGAAGGCGGCGCATTGCGAACACGTTCAGTTCTCCACATAGCCTTTGTCAATCAACCATTAGCATTAGCCCCTCCCCCCTATGTTTTGTTGCCCTTTCCCTCAATTTCGGAAAATACCTTTTTTTTTTGTATTTTCACTGAAAAACACCATTTTCTCTGAATTTTATTGGAAAAAAATTGATTTTTTTTTTCCCGAACAAAGATATTTTTTGCACCACACTTAGATTAGAAGAGGGATCTCCAGACTCATTAGAAGGTCGTGCCAGAGGTGTGACGGGAAGGCATGCATTTTGTTCATCTCTAGTAAATTTCTCAATGAAAAAAGAGTGCAGATAAAGGTTTTATGGGGGGAACCAAATAACAAAGAAAAAAAAATCATTTTGATTACAACTTAAAGATGCTTAGGAATGAAGACATATCCATTCCAGACACATTTTAGATTTAAATTTCACAAGATTCAACTGTCATTAAAAAATGCGCTTGTTCTATAACCGAATAGAATTTAAGGTCGTTTATTCAATTACTAACGAGGAAAAATTCTCGCAATCCGCACCTCTTATTCTAATAAATAATTTGGGAAGTCGAATCACCAGCTTGGTATTTTTAAGCTTTGACTAGGGGAGTCAATTTTTTAATTTAAATTTTTAGGTTTATAATTAGCAAGGTTGCTTACTTGATTAAATTTCGTCTCTGTTTTTCCTGGCTGTCTTAAACTTTTATGTCAATGTTTTCACAAAAGAATACAAATAAATAAGTAGTTGATGAGCATTCAACTATCAGATTTTTTTTGTATGAAAGAGAAAAGCACAAGCCTGCAAGTACTTCTAAAAAGGCTGTCGCAAGTAAACGAAGAAGTAGACGAATTGAGACTGACCTGATCCTTAGATTCTTAGGACAAAATCCATATAAACGGATATCAAACAGACATTTGCTTAATCCCTGGCTAAAAACCAAACCAACGACTAGACTCGTTCCTTATAAGACGCGTTTCCTCCCTTGCTTAACGACTACACTTAACACCATTATTTTCATCTATAGCACCAATCCCTTAAGCGTCTGGCACCAAATATTCAGTCATAGAAAAAAAAAAACCTCTGCTGAGAAGTTGTTGGTAAGGGTGGTCCTGGAATTGTCAAGGACTCAATTTGATCATCCAATTATACAGATTCATTCTCCATTGGTAATGGGAGGAGAGAAGGATGTGTAGAAGGAACCAGTCCACGTAGGTTCTTCCATCAAACAGATTGAAAATACCTGCGGGATTCCAGTTAAAAAAAAGGAGCAACATGTCCACCCTTTCGCTAAATAGTCAAAGAAATCGGGAAGAGGAAGGGCTTGGAGGGGCCACATCCCCTCTTTATACCTCTACTAATACATGCTGGAAATCCTTATGTGAGTCTGCACCAAATAAGATGCAGCTTCAATGGTCATGTGTACAGTTATTTCTGTAAAAACCACAGAGGTTAGATCCTTACCACATTCTCACAAGAAACAAAAATTAATGTCACAGAAAAAAAAAATACACAATACAATATGCTTAAATATCTGTATATAAATAAACTCGAGCTTTAGAGTCCTTTTTTGAGTCAGCCGGGACGCAGAATCATTTCCATTGTTAGCCTGGAGGAGGAAGGGGAGTATTTCGGTGGAACTCGGGGTCAATAAATTTTAGTCCTAAGTTTAGAGCAAAGTATAATCATCTACTGAACAAGTACAGTCAAAACTCTCCAAAAGTGACCCCGCGTACCTCAGCGCCTCTAGAGGGAAAATGTTGTACTACTTAATCCCTCCGAGCCAATAAATTAAATTTAATACAGCTTTTACGGAACAAGTATAATCACCTACGGAACTTGTGATTTAGTCACCAGGTTCGCATAGGTATGGAATCGTCTCCGGAGACGCGGACAAAGGTTCACTTTTTTGTGTGGAGAGGATAGGTTTTGTCAGTACTTGTTCAACATGTGTTTATACTTTGGTTTAGAGTGAGTTGTAGACATGTTGTCTGTAATACAATCAAATTCAATTGAGCTGCCGCTTTTATATATGTAGACTGGCGAGGTCCCAAATGAATTTAAATAGCTGCTATTTTAATATTATCCAACTTAAAGGATTGATGCCATAGAGGAAAGGCGTATTTAAGGCAAGGTTGGAAATACAAAAATATTACTTTTAAATTAGCAACATATTTTACACTTGGATAGATTAATGTTCAAGCTTTAGTCCTTCGTCGACTAAGCCTGGATGCAAAAATTGTGGATAATTGTTGTTAAGAGTCGAGTTCCATCCGCTGCCTCTTTGACACAAAACTCAAAGAAATAGTTACAGAAGAAAATTTCTCTTTATCGAAAAAACGTACCCTATGCTCAGATTTTAAATAACAGAAAAATACTTTAAGGCATAAAAGTTAGATTTTCATCATTTATTACAATAAACTTATTTAACATATCACAAAAAATTTTATTTGAACTATATTCTAACCTTAAAAAGCGATGAAATTTTTTTTTCTAATCATAAAATAGCTGACAAAAAAAACCTGATTCTGTTACTTCTCATCATTCAGTGCTGAAAATAAATTTGGCACAAGTTTTCACAAAAAGCGATAGATAAAGTAAAATATCAATGAAAAGTATGCATGCAACAAAAAGAAAGAGAAGAAAAAAGCAAACGAATATACTGTTAATTTTTTTTCCTCTTCTTACATGGTATGGGAAATAAAAATTACAGAGTCAAAGAGGAAACGATTTTTGCCAGAAATAATTTGAATCAATTCGATTATTAATACTATCCTACGAGCTTAAATCATCTAGGCTATGGTACTCGATAAGACCTTGGACCAAGTATGTTCAATGTCATTTTGTTTAAAAAACAGAAGAAACTTTCGTGGTCACTTCAGACACATGCATAGGGGGGGGGGGGGGCGGGCTGACATCTCCGGATTTTTACGACTGCTCCCGTCATTTCCATATTTCCATATCAAATTCTCCTGATTTTTGACGACCCCACCCCTCTCGTAAATAAATTGCTGCTGAGCTGGAGGACAGATGGAAATACGTTGACGACTTGTCCTTAACGGAAATCGTATCTAAGGATTCGAAGAGCAATGCTGCTGGTTTCATCGACCAAGTTACCTCAAAGGCGGCTGAACTAAACATGGTTGTGAATAAAGACAAATGCTCGGTCACGACATCTTCTTTTCTCCAGAATACTCAACCTTTTTTCGAACCTCCTATCGCTTCCGAGCTAATAAGCCATAAAATAACTTTACTTGGTGTGGTGATTTCTTCTGACCTCTCATGGCGGGAGAATACAAAGACAATTGTAAAAAAAGCTAACGGCGCAATCCAAATGCTAAAAACACTGAAAAAATTTCGAGTTCCTAAGGACAAGCTGAAACTAATATTTTACACTTTCATCCACCCCTTAGTTGAATATGCTTGTCCGGTTTGGCACTTTGCCCTTACCCAGGATGAAACTGATAAAATAGAACGAGTTCAGAAGAGATCATTGCAAATCATTTATGGCGGTTCCCCTCTACCTTACTCCTTTTACCTCAAGGAATTTAAACTTGAATCCTTTTCTACCCGCCAAGAAAAATTATGCCAAATATTTGGCTCCTCCCTTCTTCAACATCCCATCTACCGATCATTCCTTCCCCCACCTTTTGACCCTATAAGATCTCGTCCCCCCAGGGAAGTGGCTGAGAAGGTTCTGAAACTAACCCCAGTCCACTATAACACCATGCGCTACAGTAAAAGCTTTGTGCCAAGCTTTGTGAAATATTACAATGATCTCTAGTGTTTTTATTGTTTAGTTTATTTTATCCTGGCCAAGTTTTATCAGACAATTTTATTCTCAATCTCAAGTGTTTTTGTCCTTTAGTGTATTTATCCTGACAAAGTTTTATCAGACAACTTTATTTTGCTATTTATGACCAAGAGACATCATATTTGGGCTATGCCCACGAGAGCTATGCCTTGTTTTTGAATTAAATGAATTTGAAATAAATCAATGCTAATATGCTGGGCAGTATGAATATATTACCAAAAGGTTCATTTGTCAGTAATTTCTGAAAGTGAGAAATGGAGACGTAACACTATTGGGGAAAAACAGATATTGAGAAAAATTTTACTCCAAAAGAACGTACTAAACAGAAGCAACCAACTGATTCATTGGGATCCATTAAAGAGGAGGGGGGAGGGTGAAAAGTAGCAGATCTTACTTTAAGAGAACGTAACTTATTTTAAATCACCACAACCAAATTCTCAGACAAGTCGAAGCTAGCAGGTTTATACTATTTTCTGCATAAATTATTTGTCTTGGCTCTTTTAAAATTTTGTCTCTATATTTCTCAGAACAAAAGAAGTCCAGAGGGGGAGGGGGTAACAGAAATGACATACCTTCCGTTTCTCGTCATCTGGGTCCTTCCAGAAAGCCATTCTCTTTCCGGATAAAAGGCACCAACGACGTTGCCAGGCCCCAAAACCTTGAAATTCATCGAAAACCGTCAGAAAGCCCCTTTCTTCGACAGTAACTCTCACATGACACTGAATATTGACTGTGAGAGAACCGTCCAAGGGGGACTGGTCAGGTACCTACAAATACACTACAGTTAAAGCAAGTTTTACATTTAAGTTAATTGTATTTGGCTGAAGTTTTAACTTAAACATGGCTGAAATATTCCTCTCCACAGCGCCAAACTATGATGGCACTGGGATGGCTCTTTTCCTCCTGCCTTTTGTCTTTTATTTTCTTGATCTTTTCTTTTGACCAAGTATCTTTACATCCTTTAGAGTTTAGAATTTATTTAATCAACAGAAATTTACAACAAAACGCTTCAACATAGACAAAAAAATCCCCAGAATCGCAAGCTAGGCACGGGAACAGCACATGATATCAAGCCAAAGAACCGAAAAATTGGAATAACTCTGAAAACTGAATTAAAAAATTTGCTAACTACAAAATCTTTGACACTCTTTCTGAAGATACAGGGGTATGAAGTCAGACCGCGATGACGGAGTATGAGATATATGTAAACTATTGGAAATGTGTAGAAGATCAGAAGATTGAAAAAAATGTACTACTACACAGGGCAGCAGAAAGGTGGCCGTGCAATGGTAGAAAAGTGAAAGAAACACGCGACACAAGATAAGAAAATTTCGAATCAAACAAGGGCTTAAATGAAGAAGAGTTGAGTTTCCTGAAAAATAGTCCTTGCTTTATCATAAAATTTCGGAAATGGTTGCCATCCAAATAACAGGGTAATGTGAAGCATAAGACTGTACTAGGCAGTAGAAAAAAATTCTAAGAGCCAACCCTGGAAATATGCGGTTCAGATTTCTAAGGATTCAAAAATTCATGGAGGAATTTTATCTTGATCAGGTCAATATGATACTTCAATGAAAGATTTTCATTAAACAAGATGCCTAGGAATAAAACATAATTATCTTTAGCTTTAATTAAGAGCCTTTTAATGCGTGTATTTCATTTAAGTCAGGGCAAGCATTTGAGACTCTTGAGAAAATGAGAAAGTGTGACTTTGCAGCATTTAAAGCGAGGTTCTTTTCAGTTAGTGATAGATGCTGGTTGACAAAGGCAACAACAAATCGTAGATTTTGAATCTTTAACCACAATAAGGTCATTAACATAAATTAAAAAGAGTATCAGCCCAATAACAGATCCTTGCGGAACACCAAACTTTGTTTTGGAAGGGGTAAAAAAGAGCAGAACAACCGAGATGGCTCAACCGGATAAATATATATATAAAAAAAGAAAAAAAAAGAATCAGCAGTATCTCTTATACCAATATGGTGCAATTTCCGAAGAAGAACGTTGTGTGTTAATGAGTTGCACATGCATGCTCAGTAGAGTGCTTTGCCCTAAAACTAGACTGAATATCATTGAGAAAAATAATTTCGAATTAAAAAAACCTAAAAGCCGAGACTACATAACCTTTTCCAAAATTTATTAATCCTAGGCAGTGCAACAGCGCTGCCTAAGTAAAGAACGATGTGGGCACAATGTTTTATTTCTTATTTTTTTTTGTTTTTTTTTTCTTAGTCTTAGACCAGGGCACTTCGTATCAAAGGAGTTGTCGTATAAACTTCAAAAAGGGCTCATTCGATTGGAAATTGGAGTGGCTAGTGCCCTTTTTAATAGTCGAAAGTGATTGGAAGGCAACTAACACCCCTTCTACGCCCACCATTTCCCCATAAACATCCAATCAAAATTTTGAGATAGCCATTTTTTTCAGCGTAGTTGATTTCAAGATAGAAATTATATTTTTGAGGAGGACAATCCCCCACAGCCCTCAGGGCAAGGGTTGTAAGTTATGCCCTGGGGACATATAAGATTTTTTTTTATAGAAAGCTTTGTCGTAAAAACTTCAAAAAGGGCTCATTCTATTGGAAATTCAAAGGGCTAGTGCCCTTTGTAATAGTCGAAAGTGATTGGAGGGCAACTAACCCCCCTCTCACGCCCACCTTTTACCCAAACACATACAATCAAAATTTTGAGACAGCCATTTTGTTCAACTTAGTTGAAATTTCTGGAAATTAGGTCTTTGAGGATGACACCCCCCCCCACAGTCCTCAGGGAAAGAGTTGTAAGTTATACCCTGGGGGCATATAAGTTTTTCTTTATAGAAAGCGTTGTCGTAGAAACTTCAAAAAGGGCTCATTTGATTGGAAGGCAACTAACACCCCTTCCACGCCCACCATTTATCCAAACACATACAATCAAAATTCTAAGATAGCCATTTTGTTCAAAGTAGTTGAAATGTCCGAAAATTATATCTTTGAGGATCAAACTCCCCCCAAAGCCCTCAGGGTAAGGGTTGTAAGTTATGACCTGGGGGCATATAACGTTTTTATTGAAAACCTTTCCGTAGAAACTTCAAAAAGGGCTCATTCGATTGGAAATTCAAAGGGCTAGTGCCCTTTTTAATAGTCGAAAGTGATTGGAGGGCAACTAACCCCCCTCTCACGCCGACCTTTTCCCCAAACACATTCAATCAAAATTTTTAGATAGCCATTTTGTTCAACGTAGTTAAGAGTTTTAGAAATTAGGTCTTTTAGGATGATAACCCCCTCAGAGCCCTCAGGGCAAGGGTTGTAAGTTATGCCCTGGGGACATATAAGGTTTTTTACAGATAGTGATGCTGTAGTTGAAAGTGATTGGAGAGCAACTAGCCCCCCTCTCACGCCGACATTTTCCCCAAACACATCCAATCAAAATTTTTAGATAGCCATTTTGTTCAACGTAGTTAAAAGTTTTAGAAATTAGGTCTTTGAGGATGATAACCCCCTCAGAGCCCTCAGGGCAAGGGTTGTAAGTTATGCCCCGGGGGCATACAAGGTTTTTTAAAGATAGTGATGTTGTAGCTGAAACTGATTGGAGATCAACTAAACGCACCTCTCACGCCCACCATTTCCCCAAACACATTCAATGAAATTTTGAGATAGCCATTTTGTTTAACGTAGTTGAAAGTTCTGAAAATTAGGTCCTTGAAGATGACAACCCCCTCAGAGCCCCCAGGGCCAGGATTGTAATTTATGCCCTGGGGCATATAAGGTATTTATCGAAAGCGTTGTCGTAGAAACTCAAAAAGGGTTCATTCGATTGGAAATTGAAAGGGCTTGTGCCCTTTTTAATAGTCGAAAGTGATTGGAAGGCTTGACATTTTTATAGTGAAGATCGATGTGGGTACAATGTATTATTATTATTATTTTTTTTTTTTTTTTTTTTGTTTAGACCAGGGCACTTCGTATCGAAGGAGTTGTCGTAGGAACTTCGAAAGGGGCTCATTCGATTGAAAATGGAAAGGGATAATGCCCTTCTTAATAGTCGAAAGTGATTGGAGGGCAACTAATCCCCCTCCCACACCCACCTTCCCATTTGCCCATTATGTTTAAAAACTAAATGTTGCCTTAATATTAAATCAAAATGCACTGTGTTAATGCTAATTCCCAATAAGGCATCTCAGTGGTATTTCAAGAACGACTGAAGGTATTATATTCAAACTGTCAGTGCTACTTCAGCTCTTAAAATTTAACCTAATCAAAATAGCGTAAGTATATCCAAGCTATCAAAGTAAGTAAACGGATTTTTTTACGAATGGTATTAAGTTTTCTATTTCAGGTCAACTAGAGGAGGTATGAAACTAAATTAAACACTACTATTTGTGTCCAGATTTTTAAAAGGGTGTATGTTGTTAAAAATTGCTGAAAATTTTCCTCCAGCATACAAATAGCAGGCCAAACTATAAAGTCTGAAAAAAAAGGAAAAGATATAAAGTATTATTTTCTGTTTCCCCCAAAAGACTATGTAAATATAAACCGAACAGAAATTAAATAAAAAAAAACTTTTCCACAGAATAAGTTTTTCAAAGAAAAGTAAAGAACTACATTAAACCAAAAATGAGCAAAAATAAAATCAAATAATCTACCAAGCGTTAAACTACCACAAATCAGCATCGATATATAAACGAAACCCAAAACGAACAGAAATTACAATAAATAACAGAGTCAAACTCAAAACAAGTAGAAATTAACATGAGTAGGGCTCAAAACCCATATGCCTTTGCCAATGCCAGAACATAATTTGCACTTTAGCCTACTGAAAAAAATAGAGTTTTTTTAATTAATCATAAGTAAAAGAGATATGTGACGATGATTTACAAGACCATTCCGTGTTCCATCTTTAGAAAGAATAATAACACGAGGAGGCTTTAAAGCACTTGAGAAGACGCCATTTTTAAAAGAAAGACTAACAAGTCTCGTGAAAGCAGAAACGATGACAGAAAGAATTAACTTGACATTCTTAGTAAGAATATGGTCTGGGCCAGAAGATGAAGGACCCTTCAAAGCATTGACAATTCTGGATATTTAAACCTCAGTGACAGGTACCAAAGCCTTTGACTTAAGACCAAGAGGTCAAAGGTTAGAGATAAAATCAGGCAGGGAACAAGAGGAACTTACAGAAGAGAGTAGTTTTGCCAATGCTAGCAAAATAAGAACATACGTGAACATATAGCTCACACACTACGATTTCACCGCCAATCAAAGCATGTGAAAGAACAGAAGGAGGAGGAAACGATGGTTGGAGAAAGAGGAGGAGGATGACAGATTTGACTACTTATACCATGATCTCCTAATGTCATTACCGCACTTAGAGAATTTTCTAAAATAAAAAGACGATATGCTTTTCGACAAAGGGAATTACAAATTCTCCTATAGGCTTTAAAAAGCAGAAGTCGACATTTACGCGAGTAGAGGAATTGTAGGTCTTCCAAGATTATTTTTGCCCATCGTACCTTTAAGGAGTTGAGAAGTGATCCAAAGATTTAATGGGGCTGTTCTTTTTTGACGCTTGCTTTGACTGGGACACCTAACACATCTCCGAGATAACTTCTTTAAAAGTCATAAAGCGGATTAGACAGAGAATCTAAATCAGACTCCCGAAGTCAAACGGCTCGTGCAGCAACTTCTCGAAGCCCTGTTGCCAAACCCCTCCAATCGATCCAAGATTGTTTTGACGTGGCAACCATGTCGATCTTTTAGAAACACAAGCATTCCATCCATTAAGAGTTAACAAGGCTCGTTTCTGAAAGAGCAAAGCCTTTAAGTGCAACTCGCCAAAAAAACAGCCCGGTAGAACCACCTTGAGCAGGGTAAACCCGGCCAAGAATACCTAAAAAAAACAAGCTTCTCCCGACGATCCATCGTCACCTGCAATGACCTCCCAGCAAAGTTCTAGGAGGTCATTGATCTTTTATCTCTATAAATCCTTCGCTTGAAGCATTCAAGCGAAAGTTCAACAAATACATTAAAGATGAAAATAAAATGAGGAAATTACCAGGTCTAGCGACATATCACCATTTTTGATGAGGCTGCGTGGATTTAAAAAAAAAAAAATAATTACATTAAACGATTTTTAATATTTACTCACATTTTCAAGCGACCATTCTTTTCTTTTCAGCGAGTTTCTATTAACCGCCACATAGCCAACTAAACCGAAGCTGGACTTCCATGTTTTCTTGGTTTCATTTCTCATTGATGCTCTCTTCGACTCCGTCTTCTGTAATTTCTTAGGAGTCAACCACAGAGAGCTCTTTTCCTAAATAAATAAATGAAAGTTAAAGCCAAATAAAAACATGGTTTATGGAAAATGACGTAGCCTATTAATACATAAAACCGTGTAGTTTACTGTTGAAAAAAAAAAGATATCAAACATGGCATTTGCTTGCTTACATAAGGACTATGCGTTTTGCCGCCTCATCTGGCACCTGAAATTCAGATGTTACGCGATTTGTTTTTACAAATTATTTTCATTTGAAGAGATGTATGCATTGTATGGGAGTAAGGGGATACAGAAGAAGAGAGAAAGGAAACAAGAAGCAAGATTTTTAGTTTTACTCGTATCTAGATGATTCGAGATGGTTTTGAAGTAAATAAATATGTAGAAAGATATTGCAAGCTTTTTCTTATTGCCGGTCAAACTTGATTTCATTTTTGAACTCTTTTACTTCAGTTGGTCTGTGTAGATCAAAGAAGTGAAAGGTATGCAAATAAAATTTCGCAGCTAATATTCCACCCCCTCCTAGTGGTCGGTTGACCTAAAATTTTGCAAAGGCATTCAAATTCAACGACAATAAATTATAGTAGATCCATGAACCTCAGCTAGGAAGATACTAGTCACGACTGTGACGAAACATTTTCAACACCTTTGGTTCAAAGACTACCAGGCACAATCTTATACATACTCAAAGACAAAAGATCCGTCCTACTCTTTAATCGATTTCTTTATCCACCTGCACGTATGAATTAGGTTAATATCGATTTATCGCCGCGAATGCACTTTTAAGCCAAAACGAATGTCTTTTAAAAAAGAGACTACAATGGGACTTGAACCTATGAACCCAGGATAGAAAGTCGAATGCTGCACCATCCGAGCCCGCCACTCTTGAGAGTTAGTTTTACACCTTTTGTGTATTAATATATGAAAACAATCAGGTTTGCCATAAGCGGGTTTTATTTACCATTACCGACATTGTCAATTATAGGTAGTAGATTTTATAAAACCAAAAATATAGAGAGAGAAAATCTCAAGATAAAGAAACAATCGGGACTACGGCCAGTAGAAGATATAATCTAAAACAATCTATAAACCTATAATTAAATAAATTTAAAAGAAATAAATGAAAAAAAATCTATATATACGATTAATACTACTGTGCTGGAGCACCACAAAAGTTAGTTAAAGTTGCTTCAATGAGAATCCTGAATCTTTCAGCAGGTTATATAGGTTTTTCAGATGGTTTCGATCTCAACTTACATCAACATTTCCTGTGAAAATAAAGACATAAACTAATATTCAGAGAAAAAATTTCAGTGGAAATTTCTAAGGAATAATGAAGCAGAACCTTCAAATGTATAATATGGAAAAGCTTTCACTTCTTATAGTCTTCCATAGCACCGCATTCAGTGAGCAACACTTTCAAGCTAGATAACTTTAGAAACAGAAGATTATTTAAACTTATGGGACATATCATGGCTTCTAATAAATTAAAAATTAATAGCAGCAAAACCAGCATAGCAGGATATTGCAGAACTGGAAAAAAAACACAAAAATACGAAAATTAAAATTCTATCTGGAGAGGCAGCATAACGATCATTAATCAACTTAAACAACCCTATATAAAACAACAGCAAAATTAGAATAAAAAAAGCGAAATCAAAATTGTGGCATTTGTGACTTCTCTCTCTAGACCTGGCTTATTTAAACTCAGTTTAGTCCTTATGTCCAAAGTGAGCCTAAAAAAACAAAAACAAAACGGAACAACATCGACAACATACTGGCAAAACTAGGAGCCCCTAAATTGCACTCGTGGTTCTCTCCTAGACAAGCTACCTGGAATCTCTAGTTTTGTGAGTTTTTTCTATCCTTTGGTTTAGCCTAGACAGCAATCAACTGCTGCCAATAGGCGTGAAAGGGTTGTAAAAATACAAATTATTGCTTCGCAATTTCTGCAACGTATATCTACAAAAGTAGCGCAAATCAACAGACTTGCGATATTTCTCATATTTGAAAAATTCTGAAATACTAGCGCTTTACTGAAAACACAAAATCCAGGCAAAAAAATAGAATTTTCTTTTAGGAGCAAGAAAGTCCGTAAGTAGCCTGCAGAAAATAAAAGATCAATTTTTTTAAACTCTCAATAGTACTTCACCAGCTACGACATCGATAACTTTTAGATATCATTTAAATTCCCAAAAAATCTTAAGCAAGCTCAGTTATGTGTAAAGCACTAGTTCTTCAGAACTGGTGTATAAAATGCGAAACAATAATTTCTGTTCGTTCTAACTTTCATCTTCACTTTTTACTTCCGTCTGCAAAACTCGTTTTTTTACATTAATTTTTGTTCGTTTTTATTTTTTTTTTTATATATACATAATAAACATTACAAAGGGTCATTGTCAAACTTGGACAATGACACTAAAAAAGTTAGCATGAGTTTTCGCTCAATACGGCATTAAATATAGATTTTACATCCCATTTTTTCTTCAACTTTTCCCAAAGAACTATGCAGTTTTGTCACATAAAGAGTCTAAAGGGTATATTATCATCGGTATTTTTTAGAAGTTGCACATTAAAATCCAATTATTATGAAACATTGTTCTGTATGAAATATACCGAGATTTTAAAAAACCGAAAGACATTAAAGAAATTTCCGGTTCATAGGGAATAGATAGATAGATAGATCGTGTATTTCAAAAAGCCCAGGAGCCATATACACACAAAAAATATGAAAATAGAAAAATTACAACAGAGCAAATTACAAACACACATTAACATGAATACATAGCAAAAAATACCTTCTGGTAAAATACCAAAAAAAAAAACAAAAAATAACTTTAATTCCATATAATTAATAATAATTAATTGTAAAACCATTTCCTTCTTTTCAATTCCTTCTCTATGTACGCACCAATACGAAATATTGTGGTTGGATTACTACTTTGTAAGATATTTGGAAGCAGCAAAACAATCCCATGTAAGTAATTTTCCCTTAAATCAGAGAGCACCGGGCACTTTCGGAGAAAATGGTCCAAATCTTCGTCCTCATCCCTACAAAGAGGACACACATACCGACCATCAGGATGTACTATCCCCCTGTCGAACACCATTTGTCTACTCTGGATTGGAAGACAATTCGCCCTAAGCTGAATCCATTGACATAAAATCATAGCCGGTAAATTGAATTTAATTTACTTTAATTTGAATTTATTTTCGGTAAATTGAGGTTCATAGGGAATATGATCTGCAAAAATTAGCGATATTGTTGTTGCAATTTTTCTGTCTCAATACAGCAAGTAATTTTGAAATTCTTTTAAGAAAGTACACTTTTGTTATTTTTTTCTTTCTTTGACTACAACATTTTGTGAAAATTGAATTTTAAATTATATCATTATGAAAAATCAATTGTTAAATATTCAGGGGGAGGGTTTAGTGCCCTCCTCCTGTATCCAAACGAAAGGCTTACGTGAGACATCAAAACCCATGATCAATTCTTGCACGCCTTGACCGAATGCAAGAAACAAAACCCTAATTGCAAAAATTCGCTTGGTTACCCACTTCAATGCCTCAACGAAGAAGAAAGAAAGAAGAAGAAATAAATTGACACGTTAGAGTTTCAGGCTTTATTTGGAAATTCCCGGTAAAGAAGAAGAAGAAGAAAGAAAGATGAAGAAAAGAAGAAGAAGAAGAAAAGAAGAAGAAGAAGAAAAGAAGAAGAAAGAAAGAAGAAGAAAAGAAGAAGAAGAAGAAGAAGAAGAAGAAGAAGAAGAAAGAAAGAAGAAGAACAGAAGAAGAAGAAGAAAAGAAGAAGAAAGAAAGAAGAAAAGAAGAAGAAAAGAAGAAGAAAAGAAGAAGAAAGAAAGAAGAAGAAAAGAAGAAAAAGAAGAAAAAATTGACACATTAGGGTTTCAGGCTCTATTTGGAAGTTCCGGTAAAGAAGAAGAAGAAGAAAAGAAGAGGAAAGAAAGAAGAAGAAAAAAACTGACACATTAGGCCTTCAGGCTCTATTTGGAAATTCCCAGTAAAGAAGAAGAAAAAGAAAAGAAGAAGAAAGAAAGAAAAAGAAAAGAAGAAAAAATTGACACGTTAGGGTTTCAGTTTCTATTTGAAAATTCCCGGTAATGTATCTTCGCAAATCACTTTTAAGATAAGCCTATGAGCATCTATCATCATTCCTGAATAAGCATTGAAACTGAGTCAAATATTTTTTCACTAAGCTCTTTCGAAACGCGTTTTTTTCATTTTCACTTACCAAGAAGACTGGCAGGGGGAGTGTTCAAGAGTGAGATTTGAAGCATCTTATTAAGAATTTTTAGCCACGGAAATTTCAATGCTACACTGTTCATGCTTCCAAGCTTATCCACTCCAGAAATGACACAAAAAGTTCCATTTTCGGTACCACTGCCACTCTACTAAAAACGTAGATATTAGCATTAGCTTTAAAATGAGCTGTTAAACAGCTCTCCACAATGTTTCAGTGCCCTGTTCGAGAAAAAAACAATACCAAGTTATAAAAAGGATTGGTAAATACCTTTTTCCTATGATACTTCACATCATGGGAAAACTTTTCCTTATTACTTTGCAAAGCATAAACTTCCAATGCCACGTTGAACTCTGGTGTAAGTTGGGTGAACTGGATTAAATTGGGAAAAGCAAGACATCCGTTTTCTTTTACCCCTTCGTCAGTTGTTGAAATCATCTGAGTGGCAATGGCCTGACCGCGACAACGTAGAACAACTATAAAATGGTGAACGTACTGATCTGAAATTAAAATAAAAAACATATTACACAATTAGTAATTCATAACCAATTAATAAAACCTGGACGGGATTAAAATGGAAAAACAAAGAAATATATAGGCAGAAACATGTAGAACTTAGCAAAAGTAGCCAAAAAAACATCAGACAAGAATCACGAAATCAATAAGAATTCCAAATAGGGATAGGTCCTTTTATTAGACAGTGAAATGAAAATATAAAACAAAGACTCTAAATATTTCGATGACACAGTCGGTCATCATCATCAGTAGAGTTACTATCTTATCAAAATTAAAACAAACTGCTTTTATACTAAACAAAATAATCACTTCCGGGTCAAAGCAAGTTACCGGTCCATTGACTTAAAAAGTTCACTAACTGTTCTTGAATTTTTTAATACTGCGTTGAATAAAGGTGGTACAAGTTTCTTCGAAATTGCAGGTCAAAGCAGGAATCTTGTAATACTGCGTTGAATATTCTTCTAATTAAAAATGAAATATTGCTAAATTTACAGGTGCTGAATTTTATTCTTCTAATTTTATTCTTCTAATAGCAAATGAAATGTTGCTGATTCTGAAGTTGGTCTGTCATCCCCATATATACGACGTTACTATTATTTACCATGACCACACCATGGCCTTTCTATGACGAAATCAATAAGAATTCCAAATAGGGATAGGTCCTTTTATTAGACAGTGAAATGAAAATATAAATCAATGGACCGGTAACCTGCTTTGACCTGCAATTTCGAAGAAACTTGTACCACCTTTACTCAACGTAGTATTAATAAATTCAAGAACAGTTGATTTGTGAAACTACCACAAATCAGCATCGATAAATAAATGATATCCAAAACGAACAGAAATTACAATAAATAATCGAGTCAAACTCAAAACGAGCAGAAATTAACATAAGTTGGGCTCAAAACCCTTATGCCTTACCAAGGCCTGAACAAAATTTGCACTTCACTGAAAAAAATATAAATGTTTTTACTTTTATAACTTTAATAAATCAAATGATATTAATATTTTGATTACTAAATATCAGTATATGTATACTAAACTGACAATGCACATTCATTTGTATTTTTTTCAGTAAAGCGTAAATTTTGTTCTGGCCTTTGAAAGTATATGGGTTTTGAGCCCAACTTATGTTAATTTCTGCTCGTTTTGAATTTGACTCTGTTATTTATTGTAATTTCTGCTCCTTTTGGGTTTCATTTATTTATCGATGCTGATTTCTTTACTTTTATTTGAAAAGCTTATTTTGTGGAAAAGGTTTTTTAAATTAATCTCTATTCGTTTTATATTGACATAATCTTTTCGGGGAAAAAGAAAATAATACTTTAAATCTTTTCGTTTTTTAAGACTTTATAGTTTGGCCTGCTATTTGTATGCTGGAGAAAAATTTTCAGCAATTTTTAACCACATACCCCTTTTAAAAATCTGGACACAAATAGTGGTGTTTAATTTAGTTTCATATCTCCTCTAGTTGACCTGAAATGGAAAACTTGATACCATTCGCAAAAAAATCTGTTTACTTTCTTTGATAGCTTGGATACACTTACGCTATTTTGATTTGGTTAAATATTAAGAGCAGAAGTAGCTCCGAAAGTTGAACATAATAACCTCAGTCGTTCTCGGGATACTGCTGAGATGCCTTATTGGGAATTAGCATTA
The DNA here is from genome assembly GCA_029168905.1 of Artemia sp. Kazakhstan ARC1039. NCBI lineage: Eukaryota > Metazoa > Arthropoda > Branchiopoda > Anostraca > Artemiidae > Artemia > Artemia sp. Kazakhstan ARC1039. The sequence continues at coordinate 19,346 of JAQQPU010004530.1, forward strand.
GCACAGTGCATTTTGATTTAATCTTAAGGCAACATTTAGTTTTTAAACATATTGGGCAAATGGAAGGGTGGGCCTGGGAGGGGAATTAGTTGCCCTCCAATCACTTTCGACTATTAAGAAGGGCATTATCACTTTCTATTTCCAATCGAATGAGCCCCTTTCGAAGTTCCTACGACAACTCCTTCGATACGAAGTGCCCTGGTCTAAAAAAAAAAATAAAATAAAAAAAAATAATAATAATACATTGTACCCACATCGATCTTCACTATAAAAATGTCAAGCCTTCCAATCACTTTCGACTATTAAAAAGGGCACAAGCCCTTTCAATTTCCAATCGAATGAACCCTTTTTGAGTTTCTACGACAACGCTTTCGATAAACACCTTATATGCCCCAGGGCATAAATTACAACCCTTGCCCTGGGGGCTCTGAGGGGGTTGTCATCCTCAAAGACCTAATTTTCAGAACTTTCAACTACGTTAAACAAAATGGCTATCTCAAAATTTTCATTGAACGTGTTTGGGGAAATGGTGGGCGTGAGAGGGGGACTAGTTGCCCTCCAATCACTTTCGACTATTAAAAAGGGCATCAGCCCTTTCTATTTTCAAACGAATGAGCTCTTTTCGAAGTTCCCACGACAACTCCTTCGATACCAAATACCCTGGTTTAAACAACAACAACAACAAAAATAATACATTATTCCCACGTCGATCTTTACTATAGGCTAAAAATGTCAAGCCTTCCAATCACTTTCGATTATTAAAAAGGGCACTAGGCCTTTCGATTTCCAGTCGAATGAGCCCTTTTTGAAACGACAACGCTTTCTATAAACACCTTATATGCCTCCAGGGCATAAACTACAACCCTTACCCTAAGGGCTGTTAGGGTGGTTGTCATCCTCTAAGACCTAATTTCAAGAACTTTCAAGTACGTTAAACAAAATTGCTATCTCAAAATTTTGATTGAATGTGTTTGGGCAAATGGTGGGTGTGAGAGGGGCGTTAGTCACTCTTCAATTACTTTCAACTATTAAAAATGGCACTAACCCTATGAATTTTCAATAAAACGAGCCCTTTTGAAGTTTCTACGCCAAAACTTTCAATAAAAACCTTATATGCCCCCAGAGCATAACTTAAAACCCTTGCCCTGGGGGCTGGGAGGGTGTCATTCTCAAAGACCTAATTTCCAGAACTTTCTACTACGTTGAACAAAATGGCTATCTGAAAATTTTGATTGGATGTGTTTGGAGGAATGGTGGGCGTGAGAGGGGGGTTAGTTACCCTCCAATCGCTTTCGACTATTAAAAAGGGCACTATCCCTCTCAATTTCCAATTGAATGGTCCCCTTTTGAAGTTTTACAACAACTCTATCTATAAAAACCTTATATGCCCCCAGGGCATAACTTACAACCTTTGCCTCTGGGGGTTTGTCATCCTTAAATACATAATTTCCAGAACTTTCAACTACGTTAAACAAAATGGCTATCTCTAAACTTTGATTGAATATTTTTGGGGAAATGGTGGGCGTGAGAGGGGAGTTAATTAGTCTCTACTGACTTTCGACTATTAAAAAGGGATATTTCAATTTCCAATCAAATGAGCCCTTTTTGAAATTTATACAAAAACTTTCTATATAAACCTTGTATGCCCCCAGGGCATAACTTACAACCCTTGCACTGAGGGCTCTAGGGGGGTTATCATCCTAAAAGACCTAATTTCCAGAAGTTTCAACTTCGTTGAACAAAATTGATATCTCAAATTTTGATTGGATGTGTTTGGGAAAATGGTGGGCGTGAGAGGGGCATTAGTCGCTCTCCAATCACTTTCAACTATTAAAAAGGGCACTATCCCTTTCAATTTCCAATTGAATGAGCCCTTTTGAAGTTTCTACGACAACACTTTCAATAAAAACCTTGTATGCCCCCAGGGCATAAATTAAAATCCTTGCCTTGAGGACTGTAGGGAGGGGGGAGGGGTTGTCATCCTTAAAGACCTAATTTCCCAAACTTTCAACTACGTTGAATAAAATGGCTATCTAAAAATTTCGATTGGATGTGTTTGGGCAAATGGTTGGTGTGAGAGGGGCGTTAGTCAGTCTTCAATTACTTTCAACTATTAAAAATGGTACTAGTCATTTCAATTTTCAATAAAATGAGCCCTTTTTAAGTTTCTAGGCCAAAACTTTTAATAAAAACCTTATATGCCCCAAGAGCATAACTTAAAACCCTCGCCCCGAGGGCTGGGGGGGGGCTGTCATTCTCAAAGACCTAATTTCCAGAACTTTCTACTACGTTGAACAAAATGGCTATCTGAAAATTTTGATTGGATGGGTTTGGAGGAATGGTGGAAGTGAGAGGGGGGTTAGTTACCCTCCAATCACTTTCGACTATTAAAAAGGGCACTAGCCCTCTCAATTTCCAATTGAATGGTCCCCTTTTGAAGTTTTACAGAAACTCTATCTATAAAAACCTTATATGTCCCAAGGGCATAACTTACAACCTATGCCCTGGGGGCTCTGGGGGTTTGTCATCCTTAAATACATAATTACCAGAACTTTTAACTACGTTGAACAAAATGGCGATCTCTAAACTTTGATCGAATATTTTTGGGGAAATGGTGGGCATGAGAGGGGAGTTAATTACTCTTTACTGACTTTCAACTATTAAAAAGGGCAATTTCAACTTCCAATGAAATGAACCCTTATTGAAATTTATACAAAAACTTTCTATATAAACCTTGTATGCCCCCAGGGCATAAGTTACAATCCTTGCACTGAGGGCTCTGAGAGGGTTATCATCCTAAAAGACCTAATTTCCAGAAGTTTCAACTACGTTGAACAAAATTGATATCTCAAAATTTTGATTGGATGTGTTTGGGAAAATGGTGGGCGTGAGAGGGGCGTTAGTCGCTCTTCAATCACTTTCAACTATTAAAAAGGGCACTAGCCCTTTCAATTTCCAATTGAATGAGCCCTTTTGAAGTTTCTATAACAACACTTTCAATAAAAACCTTGTATGCCCCCAGGCCAGAAATTACAATCCTTGCCCTGAGGACTGTGGGGGGGGAGGGGTTGTCATCCTTAAAGACCTAATTTCCCAAACTTTCAACTACGTTGAATAAAATGGTTATCTAAAAATTTTTATTGGATGTGTTTGGGGAAAAAGTGGGCGTGAGAGGGGGGTTAGTTGCCCTCAAATCACTTTAAAATATTAAAAAGGGCACTAGCTCTTTGAATTTCCAATCGAATGAGCCCCTTTTCAAGTTTCTATGACAAAGATTTCAATAAAAAACCTTACATGCCCCCAGGGCATAACTTAAAACCCTTGCCCTGAAGACTGTGGGGGAGTGTCCTGCTAAAATTTATAATTTCCTGAACTTTGAACTGCGTGGAGCAAAATGGTTATCTCAAAATTTTTATTGGGTGTGTTTGGGGAAATGCTGGGCGTGGGAGGGGGGTTAGTTGCCTTCCAATCACTTTTAACTATTAAAAAAGGCACTAGCCAATTTAATTTCCAATCAAATGAGCCCTTTTTTAGGTTTCTACGACAACACGTTCTATAAAAACCTTATATGCCCCGAGGGCATAACTTACAACCCTTGCCCTGAGGGCTGTGGGGGGTTGTCATCCTCAAAGTCCTAATTTCCAGAACTTAAAACTCCGTTAAATAAAATGGCTATCTCAAAATTTTGATTGGATGTGTTTGGAGAAAAGGTGGGCGTGAGAGGGGGGTTAGTTGCCCTCCAATCACTTTTGACTATTGAAAAGAGCACTAGCCCTTTGAATTTCCAATCGAATGAGGCTTTTTTGAAGTTTCTACGACAACACCGTCTATAAAAACCTTATAAGCCCCCAGGGCATAACTTACAACCATTGCCCCAAGGGCTGTGGGGGAGTGTCCTAATCAAAAACATAATTTCTATCTGGAAATCAACTACGCTGAACAAAATGACTACCTCAAAATTTAGATTGGATGTGGTTCGGGAAGTGGTGGGCGTGGAAGGGGTGTTAGTCGCCTTCCAATCACTTTCGACTATTAAAAAGGGCACAAGCCACTCCAATTTCCAATTGAATGAGCCATTTTTGAAGTTTCTATGACAACTTCTTCGATACGAAGTGCCCTGTTCTAAGGGAAAAAAATAATAAATAATAGATAATGGCAACATCGTTCTTATAAGCCCCCAGGGCATAACTTAAAACCCTTGCACTGAGGGCTGCGGGGTTGTGTCCTCCTCAAAAATATATTTTCTATTTGGAAATCAACTACGCTGAACCAAATGGCTACGTAAAAATTTTGATTGGATGTGTTTGGCGGAATTATGGGCGGGGGGGGGGATAGTTGCCCTCCAATCACTTTCGAATATTAAAAAGGGCACTAGCCAGTCCAATTCCAATCGAATGAGCCTTTTTCGAAGTTTCTACGACAACTCCTTCGATACGAAGTGCCAATAAAAAGTGAAATACGAAGTGAAAAAAAAAAAATAAAATAAAAAAAAAATAGCGCGATTGCACTGCCTATGATTAGCTCTGACAATAGAAATAATTGTCTGTTTGGAAGTAAAATATTCTGTGTTCTCCAAGATAGACATCTATTACGGCCCTTTTTATTGTTATTAGTTCTGTTAATATTTTACAAAAATACTGTTTTTATAACTTAAACTATTGGTTTCTATAAGCGGCGCCATCTCCGCCAAGCCGTCCTCAGCGCTCAACAAATAGACAAAAAAAAAACGGAAAAAATTAGGGAGAGGGAGGAGAAAATAAGAGTCAAATATAAAATAAGAAATAAAAAACCTAAGCTTTTTATGTAAACTGTAACAAGATAGAAAAAAGACCGCGACAAAGCAAAGCCAAAAAAAAGTCCATTAGAAAATCAGATTGGGCGAGAATTCCGTCCCCAGCGATAAACACAGCCTATCTGCTGACTCGATTTGTATTAATACGGTGAATTGAATGGTTTAAAAGGAAAATATGTGATATATTAATGAACCCAAGCTATAATAATTTAATACGAAGAGAATCAACTAACATTGCTTCTCTTTTTAAACCCGGATTAATTCACCGTACTAACACATCAAGTCAGTAGACAAAGCTGCATTACTCACTATGGACATAATTTTGATTGGGTTAATAATGCCCGCTAGGGGTAGAATCCGAATGCTAATAACGGTCGTTGTAAACAACCATCGTCTGACGGTCGTTAGATAACAGCACATTTTTCTAGGAAGCCCATAGCTTAAGACGATTGTCCCAGACAATTTCTTCGAAAGTTATCGGGAACGAAAAATAGAACAGATGATGATGTGATGTATAAATTTTTATGTGGCCTCCTCTATTTTTAGATATAAATGTTATGGTTGTTATTTTGTCTGAAAACAATCATTCAATGTTGTTGGGCAAAAAAAAAGAACAATTATTAATCAGTCATCGTTTTTTTCTTTGCGGCGACCGATCTCAACAAAGCCCTTGTTATTGTTATTATTTTTCCCGAGGTACTCTTTTCCTTTTACTTGTTTTTTACTTTTCTTTCACTTGTCTTATTATTTTTTCTCAGTTCGCATTTTTCTTTCTTTTAATTTCTTTTGGTATACAGACTTTCTTTAACTTTTCTTTCTTTATTCCTAAGATGTTTGCATTTCCGATTTGTAAAATAAAAACTAATCAATATAGACGTAACCTAAGTAATTTCCAAGTATAAAAGGAAAAACATACCAAATCCATCACTTAGATGCTGGATAAATGCATCTTTTAATCCAAGGCAGATAGAACTCAAAGACAATATTCCACAGGAATTCCCAACGGGTTTCTCCAAAGCACAAGCAGTCTTCAGCCTCTCAATTTCACTCAAGGCGGCTGTTCTTTTCAGCCCGGCGACAAGAAGGAGTTTTTCCCCTTCCACTTGTTCTGAAGATCCACTAAACTCCTCTGTTGAGCGACAGACTGTGAGTGCCAATGCTGCTTGGCCCATAACGTTCTCTTGCTTCTCTACTTCAAACTTCAACGCCTCAATTTGGTGCTATAAATTAACATATAATTATGACATTATCATGTAATTATGACTCTTCTGTTGAGCGACAGACTATGAGTGCCAATACTGATTGG
>JAQQPU010004531.1:0-25276 GCA_029168905.1 Artemia sp. Kazakhstan ARC1039
ATTCAGAAACAGCCTATAGTGCCATAGAACGAGTACTTTAATGTTTTGCGGATATCTTGGTCACCAACTGCTGACACCAGGTGGGTAGTAAATCTGTTAGGAATATCGATAATTGTTGAAGCGAGTGAAGTAATTTTTGTTAACACGCACCAGGAGAGACAAACTTTTCAATTGGCAATCATTAGACTAAAAGTGGTATACTGATCCTCATTTACCAGGAGTGGTTTTTTTTTTGACTGGACTACCCTATGGGAGTCTACTCCTAGCTTAAATGTAACAAAATTTCAGTCAGAGCAAAACATTCTTAAGCAGTCATACATATTTACAAATCAGCAAAGTAATATAATGCATCAGAAATACAATGACACTAAAATTTTGGTTTACTGGCAGCCCTTTTCTGATTCTAGATTCCACACATCCCTGACACTTTTTTTTTGCAATTTACAAGTAAAAATTACCTACATTGATTTGAAATATTGTTGACGGATCAAGCCGCACAAGACAATCTATCGTGGAATCTTTAAATATATTAGTCCAATTTTATAATGATCCTACATTAGTAAATCCCATTGAACCCTACTTATTCTTTCCCAATTGCAAATTATTTACCAAACATCAACATTTAAATAAGTCATAACTAAATAAACCGCAGCAAAATCAGTTAAATGTAGTTGCCACTCATATTATTCAGCAATATGTTTAAAGTTTTTGATACGTATTAAGCACATCAAAAAATTAAATAGATGTATGTACAGGTTTAGATGCTACGAGTTACATTACAGACCTGTCAATGGTGCAGCCATATTTGGTATAATGTTGCCGTTTTGCAGGGCTCCAAGACCGCCATCACTCATGGTTCTTTTTGGATCTGGATTTAATTTCTCCTCCAACGGTCTTTTTAGGCCTCCGTTGGCCTCTGGGTTCTGAATTCGGTTGATTTTGATGGTAAGACTTTGCAGCTGGAAATAAAAACTAAATAAAACTCAATATCTCCTATTAAAAGATATTAGCAGGTGTAAATTTTAGTATAAAATATCTTACAAACTTGGCAGTCAAATCATCCTAGAATAGCTTGCAAGTAGCAATAGTAATTCCTGGAATGAGAAGGAGAGATAATAACTGTGAACACGAAGCAAAAGAGAGAAAATAAAGAACAACAAAACCAGGAAATTTATAGAAACATTTTAAAAACATAGTTCCAACACAGCTGTCCAACTCCAACTAAATAAGTCTTAGCGTCTAATCCCTACTAATTTCAACTGAAATCCTACAGGTAATTTTTATGGAAACCAATGAAAAAAATCTTAGCCCTTTCCTCGCAGAAGCCCAATTGAGAAAGAACACCTACCGCTGATGTATTTCAATAATGGCCTTGATCCAGTTTTAAAAGGTGGTTACAGTTATTCTGGATATCATGAGTTTTTGGTTATGTTGAACAGAAAATCTTATTAGCTAGACTTGAGATAGATATAGATAGATAGATAAATTGTATTTCATACAAATATAAACAACACAAAAAATTAAATAAAGCTAACAGGGAACAGTGGATTCTATTTTAAAACCCTTATTGTGATAACTCCCATATCTTGAAGGAAGGATCTAATAATATAACTGGTCACACTACTATCAGAAGATATGGTTAGGACATGCAGTATGCCACCAGAATTTGTATTGGGTTTGCTATTGTGCTTTTTATGCATAAATAACATCAAAGATGTTTAAGACAGGAGTCAGCAATAAGATGAACTGATAATAAATAGTGGGATAATACTTCCAAATTTTTGATGAAAACACTCAATTGACAAAATCCGCAAAGACAACAGATTATCAGAAGAATTGAATAAAACAAAGGTGGTTGATTATCAAAAAATGAGTCTATATGAAAGACTGATTATTAGTAAGAAGAAAAACAAAAACAACGTTGCTTGATAGAAGAGCAAACCTTTACTCCTGGATTGAAGGTATTGAGTGGCGGAGTGGAAAAAACCGCCATGGTAGATGAATGCCTCAGTTTTAAATACGAGTATTATATTTCATTTATTAACAATAAAATACCAAAAGATGCTTGAATCTTGCAGAAATTAAAGAATCTTTTACGAAAATGTTATCAAAATGTTGTGTTTCTCTCTCAATCATCTATATTTGTTGAAATGCATCCCAGCTTAGTTCTAATAATTTGCTGGCAATTTATACCTGGTTTGTGTACAACAAATTAAAGCCAATTGAATCTTGACTAGTGATTTCATAAAAAAAAAACTGTTTAAGTATGAGCCTCCTTTGATTATATCCCTCCATAGTAGAAGGGAACACAGTTATACAATAGAAATTTGAATTGTTTAGGACACAACTCCAATCCTTACACAGTATAGGCTTTTTATGAGATATATTCAGCCAGAAAGTACAGATTTTCAGTAACAGGTCTAGATGAACTTTGCACATCTTTGTGAAGTATCTCACCTTAGCTAATATTGCAACAATGAGATGAATGACCATTTTAAAGGACGTCATTTTGTGAGCGATAAACTACTATGGATTAAATCTTTGAGTAGGTGAGCAAAAAATTTAAATCAATAAAAATAAATGATCAAGGGAAAATGACCACTTTGTGTCCAGATTCTCTCCAAATTTATACTGATGGCTCGGATAAAGGCAACAAATGCGGCTCTGCATCTGTTCACTGAATATGAAAACCAGACTTCCTGACAATACTTCCATCCTCACTGCAGACCTATCGGCAATAAAAGAGGCTTCAAAGGTCATCAATATTTATCCACCGGCTTCCAAAAGAGTAGCATTGCCCTCAGACACCAAAGGCGCCCTTCAGCTCACTGATAATATCCATTGGGGTGTGCTAAGGATACAGACCTGAGGACAATCAGAGATCAAGATAATTTCGGAGACCACACTGCCTTTCCATGACGATAAGATAAAAAGTTCAAAATAGGGATAAAATCCCTTTTAATAGACAGTGTATAGAAATTCACAAAAATACCAGATATTTCGGTCACATATAAAGTGACTGTCATCAGTAGTAAAACTTTTACTTTTACTACTGATGACTGTCACTGTACATGTGACCGAAATATCTGGTATTTTTGTGAATTTCCATACACTGTCTATTAAAAAGGATTTTATCCCTATTTTTAACTTTTATTTTATCATCAGAGATCAATTAATCAGTCTCCAAAATAGCCTTATTGAAGTCAAGTTTTAGCATATCCCCAGCCACCAAGGCATCAAATATTATGAGGTAGCAGACAAGCTAGCTAGTAGCTCATTGGATAATCCAATTAATCCCAATTTAAGGCCCAGACCATCAGAGGCATCCTCAGAAGAAGAGTTGCTTTAAAAACAAAAATGCCCATTCGATCCTTACTTCCATCACGGGCAGATAACATTCTTTATTATAAAATCAAAAGCAACTGTTGGACCCTGAGAAAAGAGGAGTTTATTTGGCATAAACGAGCCGATCCATATTGCAGATTTTGCAACTCATTTCCAGAATCCTTGAACCACTTGATTTTTGAATGTCAATGCATCCAGCAGGAAGAAATCAACATTAGGAAAATCTTCAGTACGGCAAAGCTCCAGCCTGACATGAACGTGTTGCTGCTCTCAAACCTACCAGCTAACATTGGAAGATATCTATACAAAATTATTTTCGATTTCCTAAGACTTAACAATATCTGCAAGTACTTCATATAGATGGTGGCAAGACTTATTCCTGACCCATTATCCCCTGTAGATTGAAAACCGTCGTGAAGCCAAAAGGAGACCGAAATGGACTCCAGAACTTTTTTTGTTGCAGACTACTTATTACTATAGGGCAAGACAAATTACAATGATACAAGTTTTTTCTTTCATCTGATAATAAGACCTAGTGAAGATAAAATCCTAGATATGATAAGGTGGTCATGTCAATCCAAGCGCAAAACATTAAGGTGGGCATTTTAGGGACTAAAATTGACGTAAAAAATTAGCTGGCAGGCTTAAAAGCGCCAGGCTGGAGGTTTGTATTGTTAAAGATCCTCCAAATATTTACTTTTTCTTGATGGATGGATTGACATCCAGAAATTAATTTACTCAGGGATTCTGGAATAGGGTTTCAAAATCTGCAGTATGGATCAGTCCTCTTTTCCTCTTTTCTCAGAATCAAAGAGTTGCTTTTGGTTCTGTAATGATGAATATTGCCTGCCCTTGACGAAAATAAGAACATTCTTGTGTGTTTGAAGGGATCATTCTTCTGATCTATGAAGGTCCAGGCTTAAATAGATTATTTAAGGGGCTACTGGCTAGCTGGTCTTCCACTTCATTATATTTGCTGATACTTGGGGATGTGCTGGAACTTGATATTAATTAGGGTATTTTAGAGACCGATTATTTGTCCGCCTATTGTCATCTTGCTTATATGTGTCACTCCAATGGATATTATCAATGAGCTGAACGGCACCTTTGGAATCTGAAAGCATTAGTACTTTTTTTTGGGCCAGCAGATTAATATTGACAACATTTAAAGCCTCTTTTATGGCTGACATCTCTTCAGTGAGGGTGGAACTGCTATCAGGAAGTCTTTTTTGTTTATATATTCAATGAATAACTTGGGACAATAAATGCAGAGGCACATTTGCTGCCTTTTATCAAACCATCAGTATATATTTGGAGAAACTCTGGATATAAAGGGGTCAATTTCTAATGAAAAAGCACCTGAATTAGGATTGGCAGGTAACTTGTCTTTTAAGTGGGTATAAAGTCAAGTGAAACACTTGGAAGTGACATTTGTCATACCAGGTGGGACATGAAATAGCTAAAACAAGGTGATTCAAGTTTCAAAGATGGGACTAGATCATTGAATGTTTTCCATTACCTTATGGATGTCAAACTATGCGAGAAAAACGTTTGGCAAAAGCAAGCATAAAAATAGCATACTCGTATCCCATCGCTTATACCTTGCTATAATATTTAGTGATTAGCATATTCTGTCTTTCTAAAATAAAGGGCCGACCAGTTAAATGAATCACTGTATTTGAGGGGCATTGAGCCTGAAGCTCTAGGACATTTTGTTTACTGCATTTTGAATTGTTTGTAATCTGGCAAGATTAGTCTCACTGCATTCTCCATATGTTTTCAATAGCATTGTCAACATTCAAACAAACCTTCAAATCAAACAGTTCGTGGTAATGAACTGCAAGTAAGGAGCAACACGGTTGAACAGTAACCAAAACTCTAAAAACGGAATTTATCACGGAACTATCAATAAATATATCGAAAGAACCGGCTTATTATGCTGATTCCAAATATATAAGATTCATTAAGCTAACGTGTTACCCATAAAAGGCTAAGTGCCTCAGAAAATTTGCCTGGTTTTCGAAAAAGGGGGAAACACCGCCTAAAAGTTAAGAAATCTTGATGAAAATCACACCGTCAGATTCAGCGTATCCGAGAACTTTATTGCAGAGGTTTCAAGCTCCTATCTGCAAAATTTAAAAAAATTTTTATTTGTTGTCCGAAGAAAGATCATGGATGCGTGTTTATTTTTTTCCTAGGGGCGATTGCATCAAACCAATGTTCCTAGAACTATTGAAGGGCAACTAGCCCACATGATGTGTCCTTTTCCCCCAAAATCGTCTGATCAAAATTTTAAGATAGCAATTTTGTTTAGCATAGTTGAAAAGTCCCAAAACTATACGTTTGAAGATAATATGCCCCCTCCCCAGCCACTTGGGATCGGTCTTTAAGTTATGAGTAAAATCTAAGTTCTCCTTTATTTACCGAGGAATAAAATTATGGAATAGTAATGGGAAGACATTCAATGAAACAAAAAGGTTCGAAAAATTTAGAAATAAAGTCAAGGAAAAAATGTATTCTAAATTAAGTTTTAAATTATTATTTGTCACTGGGAAGTAGACATTATTCGAGAGGGGGAGAAGGAAATTTTGTGCAGGGTTGGGTTTTGATGGGGATATTTTACTGCATGGAGAGAAATTTCCGGGTATTCCAGAATTCCTATACGAAATTCTTTCCATTTGTCGTATTTTCTCTTTGTCTACTCAATTTTGCATGTGGAAATGTTCTGCGGGAAATTTTTAGCGTGCTTTGATTTCCGGGAAATTATTTTCATGGAAGAAGAGGGCGGATTTTCTGAGTGATCGAAAAAAAAAAATTAGAACTGAAGTCTTTTTCAAATGAAAGCATGATGAGAATTTTTCAGGTTGAAACATCTGCAAGAAATTTTATAGAGAGAGGGGGGTTATTTTACGTGAGAGGAACTATCCACGGAGTGAGCCAGATTACCAGCATTATTTGAAAAAACGATCAGAAATTAAATTAAATAACGAGTTTTTTCCAACTGAAAGTAAGGAGCAACATTAAAACTCGAAACGAACAGGAATTAATCAGTATATGAAAGAGTTGGCCCCCTTCTCAATGCCTTGCTCTTGATGCTAACGTTTGACTGTTTGTCCCGATTTTAAAGAACAACTCCCGAAACAGAAGAGTTGTTCAATTAGAATAAAAAGTTTTTTTTATAAGTGCAACAAACTTTAGCATGAAGAGCAAGTAATTACCGTAATACATTATTGACAATACTATTTACATCTTTAACTGCTGATCATTGAACTAAGTCGTCCTTTTAGAATTTGGCAAATGAATTTCTTGTAAACTTGGCCAAAAGCTGACTCAAAGTCAACTAACACTGCAATCATCCTCTAGGTCAGCGATCGGGCAACCGGGGTAAATTACCCCAAATGCGGTAAAAATGAAATTTTTGGGGGTAAAAATGAAATTTTTTGGGGTAAAATGAAATTTTTTGGGGTAAAAACGAAACTTTTGTGAGAAAAAAGTATGTATTTATAGTTTGCTATTTTATAAAACTGTTGGTATTTTTTTCCAACTTAACAATTTAGCGACACATGCAGACCACGCCACTTCACTCCCCACCACTTGAGTGCTCCCGAGTTAAATCTTTGTGCAGTAAAGGACAGCCCAAGCTACCTGCTCAGTCCGTGCCATGCCGTCAAGATACAAATACATTGACGAGTCAGAGAGCCAGTTTTTCTAGTTAGTTGCTGACAAGACCACCATTTTACCATTAATCATCAACATATCGATAAAGGTTAGCTGCAGCTTGAAAATTTAATTCAAGTATATTAGTTATTATTTTTTGTCTCCCTTCAGATGGCAGCAAATAGAAAAAGAGCATACCAAGACGAATTCCTTAACTACGGTTTTAGACAGATAGAAGACAATGGTACAATGAAACCACATTGTATTGCATATATGAAGATATTGACTTCAGAATCTTTAGAAACTGAATTCAGTGCCCTTGTCTGCGACAATTGTGAAAGAACGAATTTCTATATTAGCAGAAAATGTGAAGGAACAGGTTATTTTCGCATTAAAACAGGCTAAATATTTTGCTATTCAGCTTGATGAGACAACTGATTTTAGTAGCAATTCACAGCTACTGGTATATGTTCGCTACCACGGTGCAGATAATTTTAAAGAGAAATTGCTGTTTTGTTCTCCTCTCGAGTTGAGATCTCGTGGAATTGATGTCTATAATAAAGTAAATGAATACTTCAATGAAGAAAGTTTAAAATGGGAAAACTGTATTTCTGTTTCTTTGGATGCAGCTCCGGTGGGTCATATAAATGGTTTTTCAGCTTTCGTAAAAAATAAAAAAAAAAACCCTTAAATGTTGAAGTTACTCACTGTATGATCCATCGTCAAGCCCTTATGGTCAAATATTTAGAACCTACACTGGAAGCCGTCATAGATGATGCCATCAAGATTGTTAATTTTATCAAGGGATATACACTAAACACTCGGCTATTTCGTGAATAATGTTAGGACAGTGAAGCTGAATATACGGACTTACTTCACTATACAGAAATAAGGTGGCTCTCTCTTGGAAATGTACTAAATCGAGCACGGACTCTCAAAACTGAAGTCGAAATTTTTATGGTTGATCAAAAAAATATTCTTGCAGATAAGTTTAAAACTCTTCCTGGGTTGCATATTTCGCATAGCCTATTTAGCGGACATTTTTGAGGGTATAAGTATATTAAACCAAGATTTGCAAGGAAAGAATATTAATATCATTTCTGCGAGAGAAACAGTGTCAGCGTTTGAATTAAAGCTGCAATATTGGAGACAGAAAGTAGAACAGAACAAGACAGCTTCTTTTTCAAGGTTAGCTTTGTTTTTTTGGAGGTTACGAAAATGTTACTTTTGCTGACATCAAGGATACAATTGTAAGACATCTTATCGAACTCGGAAAGCGGTTTTCAGATTACTTTCTAGATCTTGATACACGTACTGTCAGTTGGATTGTAGGTCCTTTTAAATGTGAAATTGCTATGATACCAGAAGAACCTTCAGGTTTGGCAGAAGCAATTCTTGAACTTCCATCTAATACTGAAGCACGTATTCAGTTTGAAAGTAAACCAAACCTGCCGTCTTTTTGGATATATAATATATATATATATATATACACCATTAATATTATTATTATTATTATTACCACTCTAATGAACATAAAAACGAAGAGCAGAAATCAATTAAACACCGAAAACTGTATTCAAATCGCTCTTACATCAAAGAGTCCCAATTTTGAAGCAATTGTATCAAACATGAAACAACATCATTTCTCCAAAACGTGAAGGAACAATGTTTTCAATTATTCTTTTGTGATAATTTTTTCAATCCTTTTTTTTGTACCACCATTATTATTATTATAATTAGTTATGGTACCCCAAAATGTAAACCCTAAATTGTACCACAATAGGTTTCAATTTGTTATATATACTACTTGTATTACTATTATTACCGTTATGCATTAGTACTAGGTACTACATTGATAAATTGAATAAGTTATGTTTATATTAAATTTTTATTTATTGTTTTCTTTTCAGAATTACCGCGAGGGGCTATAATATGAAAGATGCTAAAAGGAGGCGATTTCTTCTTTTTTTTTGCTCTTCACCATGGGGTAATATCAACTTACACAAAGATATTTCGGGGGAATGATTAAAAAAGTTCCCGATCGCTGCTCTAGGTAATGCTACTGGAACTTTATTTTCAGAATTGTTAATTTTATCTTCTGAAATATCTATACCATAAAAATCTACAACAATCAGATATTTTATAATTTGATGTTGAGACATGTCTCTGTCAACTTTCTCCAATGGATAAGTGAGGTCTGGGAGTATTTACAACTTCTATTTTACCAACTGAATTGTAGTGGTTAATCTAAACTTCTAAATTAGCAATTAAGAATAGATCAGTAGTCAACTGGCCTTACAACATGTCAGTCTGTCCAATTAATATTAGTTAGTTTTATTTTTTAATATTGTATCAATATATATCTTTTAAAGCAGTTTTCTTATACATTCAGGTCAAACATTTTTTAGGCCACTATTTTCCAGTTTTTTTCAATGAGTCTCTGGAAGTAATTTTTGGTGAAGGGGAAGGGTCTTACACCTTTGAGTAGATAATGAGGGTTTAAGTAAGACATCAGATTGAAACCCAAGGGAACAAGAACAAACCTGGATATTTAAGCAATAGAGAAGTTAAAACTATGAAGCACAAATATTTTAAGTGATGCATTCTAATCTTTCCCTACCTTGAAAGTTCTGCTGGCCCTTGTGTTCCAATAATTATTAAAGTTAAAAAACTAGAATTAGGGAACTTTGAAATGACAGAAAATATGCATGAATACAGGATTTTGTTGTTTTTAGGAAATTTCAAAATCTTGGTATTCTTTTTTATAATCTTTTTTCAGTTGTTTGCAATTTATCGAAATAAGAGGACAAATGTATTTAAAAATATACCTTTACACCAGTTTCAAACTGGCAAGTCCGCACTTTGGTCAACTTTCAGAAACTGCCCACTTTTCTGGCTCCAAATATAAAGTACCTGAAAAATATATTTTGTTAAAAAGCAGTGTTAAGATAGATGTGAATAGACATCAGCAATTCAATTTCACAATTGGTGAAATAGAATAAGACCTTTCACAAGAAAACACAGAAAAGAAACAAGGATGATTTCCAACAAGAAAAAACGAAAAGACAAACCAAAGTTTTTGGCATATTTCTTCTAAACTGCCATGAGCACTCCAAAAAAAGCAAGAATAGAAGAAAAAAGATTAACCTTTTGAAGTTAACTACACACAACCAAAGAATTGAGTCAATTTTTTGCTTCATGTAGTTAACTTAGTATTAACCAAAAAATGTGCTTTTTTTTACTTGCTGAAAAAATCACTTTTTTGGTTTTTAATTTAGTTTTTTGTCAAACATCATATACAGTGAGTATAGTCTTAGAAGATATTGCTGAATAATAATTATTGTTTGACTGTCCATTATTTTACATTCTCAACTTTTTACTATTGACAGAGATTAAACCCTGGAAACCTTGATCAGATTTGCCACTTAATGGTGCTCTCTATTTCACCAGTTATTGCTGGATTATAAAATTTGAGTAAGCCCTAACATTAATTATCATAATATTCATCATCTGTATTATACCTTTTAATATTAATTTCTATCTTTAAACAAAAAAGATTATGGTGTGTGGAATAATATACAAAAATGTAGGTTTTCAGAAGTTTATTGTGTATATCATGAACAACCTGTGCCTGTATGACAAACTGATACAAGACACATCAATAGTCTGACATCCAGACAGAAAATGTCTTGTGGTCTCTTTCTCAAAGAATTAGATGAATGTACCTAGATTATTGTGACTGGACATATCAATGATTCTGAGCAATGGAAACAATGAACTACACAAAGCACTTTTCAACTGTCATGCAACTGTTTTCCATACATAAATGTAAATTAAGTCAAACATTTAACAGCATGTAATTTTCTATTCAAGTGCTCTATTCTTATAAAAAAAAGAAGTCACAACTGATTCTGAAATAGAAAAATGCAGTATGAATTTCAATATTAGCTAAAAAAAAAATTACTCTTGACTGCTTGGAGATTGAGGTCTTGGGGATTTGGCCGCCTTTCCTCTCTCAAACAGCCCTAGTTATGGCCATGGAGCAATATTCCTGGAGCAATATATGAAAGAACACTCATTTTTAAATGAAAACAAAGTAGAATTTCAGTCACATTTTCCAATCAGTTTGTACCCCTTATTTTAGGAAATTGTACCAAGGTTGACTATTCAAGACAAACAGTTAGGATTCAAAAGTATTCAGGATGAGAACAAATTTAACACATTATTGTAAACCTGCTTTTCAATGTAGATAGAGTGACTCTTCTAATCTAAGAAGGGCTTGATGCATGAAGAGGTTTTGGTTATGGCATTCATGGCCACATTTTGCTTGAAGTCTATGACTGCAGCACAATCTCTTGTATTTCATTGTCGTAGAACAATATTTAGCATATGCTCATGGCTTTTATCCTCATTTTTCTTCCTTCAGGTCCTAATCTGACTGGAAATTACCCATGTTAAGAAAGGTGTGCATCAAGGAGGGATAACCTCACCATTGCTGTTCAACAAGTATATAATAAAACTGCAGAACCTTAAAAAGAAGTAGAGGTACATTACAATTGTCTCTTGCTTCTGTACTGTTTCTCATAAGTAGTAAAACCGATATTAATAATAATCATAGGCAGCACAAAAGCATTGCCTAAGTAAAGAGAGATGTGGGCACAGTGTATTATTTATTTATTTTTTTTCGTTTTAGACCAGGGAACTTTGTATTAAAGGAGTTGTCATAGAAACTTCGAAAAGGTCTCATTCAAATGGAAATTAAAAGGGCTAGTGCCTTTTTATTAGTCTAAAGTCATTGGGGGGGCAACTAATCCCCCTCCCACACCCATAGTTTCCACAAACACATCCAATCAAAATTATGAGGATGACAACCAAAATACTGCCCTCAAGGCAAGGGTTGTAAGTTATGCCCTGGGGGTGTATAAGGTTTATATAGAAAGGGTGATTGTATTAACTCAGGAGGGGGCTTGTTGGATTGCTAATCAGAAGTTTTAGTGCCATTTTTGGAATTCGGTGTGATAGGAGGATGGATACCCACCCTCACCTCCAATCAGAAGGAGGGTCAAGTTGAATTTTGAGTGGAATGATTATTAAATTTAAAAAGAACATAAAAACCATTTAATTGCCTAGTGTGTTCACCTTGTCCCTTGTTTTTGCTTATGTAGAGCATTGACAGGAGGTTTAAATAATAGATGAGTCCATATTTCTTTTATTCCATAACAGCAGGAAAAACTGCTATGTTATTGATGTGAATATTACACTAACCTAAAGGGTTATGCACTGAAGGGTAGGATACTATGATTTCCAAAATCTACCTCAAAATCTTTAGAATGCCTTTTGCTAAATCACATCTTATAATTCTAGATTAACTGATAATTGTGATAGCTAAGAAATAAACATACTTAATTCAGATTTTTCCTTTTGAATTCAAATATAGCCTTATATTGTGTTTTGAAAACTTGCCTTACCCCTACTCACCCAAATTGGTAAATTTGTAGTTTTTAACATGATTTAAGGTAAAATGCTACTGATTTAGGCTAAGTGTTGGTATCTTGGGAAGGGGTTAGGTTAGGAAAATGAAACTTTTGAGGATAGATCTATAGACTAAAGTAGGTTTAGTCTATATGTTTTGACTGATTTTGACATAGTTTGACTGGTCAGATGCCTATGGAAATGTAGTCTATGATAAATTGATTGATCTTTTAATTAACCTGGATTTTCCACTCTTTCATAAGTTCAATGAAGTCCTTTCTAAATGATAGAAGTTTTTATGTTCAAGTTAATGAGTATAGAGGAGAGATGAACCACATTACAAGAGGCCTTCCTTAAGGAGCAATTTTGAGTCCCCTTATGTTCAATTTGCATGTTTCAGACACAGTATATAAATTATAGGCAGTATGATCTTTCCCTATCTCACCCATTATAAAAACCTGGACCAAGGTGCAAGTGCTCCAGAGAACGCAGAAACATAAGCAACATTAAATCTTTTCATGGGTAGACAAGTCAGATTTCTCTTGAATGCAAAACTTGGCTTCAACATTGGAACACTAAATTTTGAAGAAACTAATTTTATATTCATTTATTCCAATACATATATGAAAATCGGTAATTAGCAGTGCTATGTTATTATTAGATGTTTTTAGGAATTAAAAGTACGTTTCAAAGTCTCAAGCTGGTTTCAAAGGCATTTTGAGAAAGTTTCTGCCAAAATACATGTTCCAGGGTAATTGGACTTTTGATGGAAAATCAAATGAGAGGAGCTGTTTGTATGCACAAATGCAAAAATAAGTGGGAGGAGCTGTTTGTTTGCACCGAGAATGAAGAGCTAGAAATTATTTGCAGTAAACTTACTGCTATATCTTTATACTGTGGTTTCAGAATTCCAATCTCACTCTTTGTTTAGCCTTTATGCAGATGATTTGATTATTTGTAAGTTGGGAAAGGATATAGAAATTCTCCAAAGTCTTATTCAACAGGATATAAGATTAGTTCAGATTTTCTTCAGCTTTGGTTTTCCAATTTCTATTAGTAAAACCAAAGCCATTATATTTGCAAATTACTCAAGAGATCCTCCCAATAATCTTCAAATTTTCTCTACTGAAATTCCATTTTGTAACTCAGTGAAGCTACTTGGCCTATGGTTAGATTCTAAGATGTTATGGCATGCACATATTAATTCTTTGAAATCCATGATCATTCAGAGACTTTGTGTTCTAAAGAGACTGGCTGGAAGTAAATGGGGATGCCACTCTAAAGAAATCTAGGATCTTTATAAATTATATATCTTCTTCTTCTTCTTCTATTTAACAGCAGGTGGGCTTTTCAGTAATACTATTTAGCCCTTTTGCTTCACTCTGTGGGCTACAGAGCTACTGGCTTGATTGCCTCATATTTATTAGATATTTTCAGATATCTTTCAGTAGATCTTTCGACTCTAGGAGTTCAATTATGAGATGATAGATATCGATTTCTATGCTCTGTGTGCAAGTATAGTTGGCTAGGCTCTTGGCTGATAGTGAGATTTTGTGGTGTTTGAAGCATTTTAACAGTTTACAAAGCAAGGTATGTTGTGCAGACGTCAGCATATTAGATTCAAATAGGCAATGGTCAATTGTTTCATTATTCATATTACAATACCTGCAAAGAGGGGACAGGGGAATTGAGCCACTTGAATTAGAAAACTTATACGAGAATGCAAGAAAATTTAGTCCAATTGTTCCAGAACGAATTCTATAATAAATTTTAGAAAAATACTTATTGGGAAAGGGGGAAAGGATATGATTATTCTTATTAAAATTAATATCTAATAGTCTCCATTGGTAAATATCTCTAATCGGGATGGGTCTCCGACTTGGCTGGTCAATAATTATAGCATTTTTTTTGCTATTTCATCAACCTGATGATTACCACTTATGCCAGAGTGGCTAGGAATATACTGAAAATAAGTTCTTATGCCACTTGAAGCAAGATTATCTATAATATTGAGACAATGATAAGTGTCAATTTCCAGCTTATACTGAGGAGCTGAGGCCAGCAACTCGAGGCTTGATAAAGAGTTGAAATATACAATAATATTATTTGAATTTGCAATCAAAGGTTTGTTTTCCTTAAGGTGTTCTAATGCTTTGAACGTCTAAAAACGCATTTTAGGAAAAGTGGCAAAATATTCAAAACTGTGGAAATATGTGGAAAAATTCTGAGTTTTTACTTGCCTGTTTTCTTGTACACATATGTTTCACCTTGGCCTCTATTCAAAAACGCATATTCAGCAGGATCTATGTCCATTTTCTTCCCTTCCATCTTATCCTTTCTTTTGTCATCTACAGATAACTTTTCTATCTGGATAAGGACCAATCGAACACGCAACACGCACAAAGAGCAAGTTCCAAGTTTGAGGAAACAGACAGTTGAACAGGCAACATGATGTTTTGTGTTTCGCAAAAAAACGAAGTTTTGTTAAAACATGCTGTTACGTGCTTTGTCGAAAACGCAAAAATGGCAAAACACGATTAAACCACGGAACCAACCACGCAAAAAAAACGCCACTATTATAGATACATTATTATATAATCTCTCGCCCATTGCAATTTTCAGGTGAGGAAGGAAAGCACCACTTGCTACCTTCTCATTCATTTTTGACCCATCAACAAATATTTGGAAGTGATTTTTATAGGTAATTGTATTAAGTTCAGCAAATTTTTTCTGGGCAAAAGCAAGGGGGGTTAAATCTTTATTTCACTTTCAAGAAATCAGTATTTATTATGGGAATTGACCAATTCCATGGAGGGGATTGGGGGAAAGTAGGTGCAACAGACTTTGCCGGTACAGGAAACTTCTTCTGAATATTGCCATACTTATCTGTAATGCCTCTATACATGGCTGGATTTCTTAACCAATTATGTAGGGTGTGTGAGCTATTTGATTCAATTTTTGTAAGATGTTTTGTCAAGAGAAAGCTACGTCTCTCCCTTATTGTTGTTAATCCACTCTCTTAGTAGTATATTTGTCCACTTAGTATATTTAGTATCACTTAGTATCTTAGTCCACTTTTTAGTATATTTGTTTTTCTATAGCTTTTTTTATTGTGTTTGAAATGTGGAGGTGGAAATTAGAGTTAGTCTTGCATTAACATGATTTCCCTTTTGCTGAAATTGGATTATTTTTGACTTGGTAGGTGCAATGGGTAAGTCTGAATGTTGAGAGAATTTTTCAAATTGGAAAAGTGACTTTGCAGATTTGACTGTGCTATCTCAAAGGTGTTGCCAGATGACCATAGCACCAGATCGTCAGTATATTGTAGATTCGTGTGGGGGAGGTTCATGTCCCAGAGATATAGGGCAAAGAGAAGGCAACTGAGGACTGCTCCCTGAGGTAGGCCTTTGGTTATTGTCTTTTGGGGTGAAGAGGCTGAACCAACACAAACAATGAAACTTCACACTTCTATGAAGGATTTTATAAAAGATACTAGCTTGGGGGATAGTCCAAGGTTTGCAAGTTTGTTTAAAAGGATTTGGTGGTTCACATTGTCATATGCCCCTTCAAAATCTAGAAAGCTGCAACTAGGACATTTATTTTTTGAGAATGATTAATTTATTGCATTTGCTAGCAAAATGAAAGCATCTGTTGAGGAGTGGTGTTTCCTTAATCCAGTTTGAGTATGAGGGATCATATTATTTTTTTCAACAAACCAGAGGAGTCTGTAATATATCATTTTCTCCATTATTTTCCCCATCACAGGAGTAATCATTATACTCAGGACTCAGGGCTCAGGACTCAGGGTTATCTTTGGGTTTATTTTTCTTTAGGATTGGTAGGAGGGACGAACATTTCCATATATTGGGGAACATAGAAGATTCCCAAGCGTGATTATAACAATTTAGCAGTTCCTGTTTGTAGGAAGGGGTGAGATTCTTTATCCATGTAGGGTGTATATTGTCATAGCTGCCGCTAGTTTTGGTCCTAATATGATGTATTGAATTATTCATTTCCTGGATTGAAAATGGACTAGTTATATACTCGGATCCTGTGCATGGTTGGTAACTTGGGTTCATAGGAATTGGGGACATTTTGCTTCGATTATTTGATGTTAGCTTATTAACAAAAAGAGTTGCAAATAGCTTAGCTTTTTCATTATCATTGTCATATTGGGTATTATTATGTATAAGCTCATACAGGAGTGGGTTGGGGGAAGTCTTTTTCCCACAGATGTGGCTTATGACTTTATGTATAATTGGCTCATGTGTTTCTATGGAGAGATTATTTGCAAAATTATTCCAGTATTTATGTTTAGCATCTATTATAGTCCTTTTTAGATTAGATTCTACTTGTAATTATTTTAAATATGTAGTAGGTGATGGTTTTTTATGAATGCTCTCCTAGCTGCCTTTTTTGTTCTCCATTTATTTTGGCACTCGTTTGTTCACCATGCTTTAGGAATGTGTTTAGGGAAGGTTTTCTTGGGTGTTGTCCTGGGGATAGCATGATTAGCTGTATTTATTAGTTAAGATGCCAAGACTTCACCATGTGTGTCAACTGTTGTGTTTGAAATGCATGAATTTTGGGTGAAACTTGTAATTTCATCATTTAGCTTATTTTAGAACATAGACCAATTTGCTTTAGTGTTGATATATTTGAAGGTGTGTGATAGAGTTTCAGCAGGTTCATTTAGGGAGCAAACTATAGCAAAGTGGTCAGTACATAGACTATCAATTTTATTTATATAAATTTTATTCAAAATGTTTAATGACACAATTTGTAGGTCAATTGTGGAGAATCTGCCACTTTTGGGGTTGAAATATGTATTCAGGTTTGGAGGGGTAGCAACAGCTAATTCAGTATTATTTGAAGTCATATGCTCAATCAATTTACCAGCTTTATTTGCTGGTTTATTCCCCCACAAATGACTGTGGGCATTGAAATCTCCACAAATAATGATATTTTTTAACATATTAGAATTATTTATATAATTAAAGAAATCCATGGCATCTGTAGTTTGGCCATTAGGGTTATAAAAGCTTATTATGTAGGTTTTTGTATTATTCAGCCATAAAACTGATACCAATTGCATCAACATCATTTGCAAAATCTGGAAAATTGATGCCACAGAATTTTATATTATTTTTAACTAATAAAGCTACTCCACCTCCTTTTCTCTCTGATGATCTATCCTTTCTCAGGATAGTATATCCCAGAGACTTAATTTGTTGATTTTGGGTTAAATGAGTTTCCTGGGGGCAAGCAATATTAATGGAATTATTATTCATAAAAGATATTAGTTCATTTAGCTTAATTTTCTGTGAGTGATCTTACGTTCCACTGGAGTATTGATATGTGTTGTGTTGTTGATTAATTTTCATATGACTGTGTATCAATGTTCAGCTTTGTTAAAAGTAAAGCAAGATCTTTTTTTTTTGCTTGAATGAGCATATGATCAGGGATGTAGATTTTTGCCAATTCTGCAATGATTTTTGTTTTCTGTAGTTGATGTATGTTCATGGCCTGAACTGCATTACAGTTTAGAATGAATAAGCATATATTTGGGAATTGCATGTTTGGTTGTGCATCCTGTTTGTCAGTTAAGGGATTAATTCCTGATAGTGTTTCTGGTTTGTTTCTTCTTGGGAGGGGGGGGGGGGGCAGACTGACCTCATCTCACCAGACAAGGAGGCTTGTTGACTTGGTGATTCCTTCTGATAGGGATGAGCTAGGGGGCTAAGAGGATGGTGTTTTATTCAGGGTACTTGATGCATTGGGGGCATTTGACTTGGGGGTTTTGGTTGGTTTCATTACAGGCTTTATTTGGTATTGTTGGGCAGCATTTGCTTCCATTGCTGCAAAGGGGTATGGAATGGCCTTCTCTGTTGCTATTTGGAGTGTTAGTGCTCTTTTCTTATATGCAGGGCATAGTGATTTATTGGTAGATTCATGTGGGCCTTTGCAATTGATACATGTAGGCTGAGTGTTGTTGTAAGTTGTCAACTCTTTAGGATGGAATGCTTTACAATTACTACACTCTAGAGGAATTTCATTGCATTTGTTTGTTGTGTGTCCCAGTTTGAGACACTTCTGACACTGGATAGGTTTTGGTTTGTATTCCTTGTGTGGTTTCATTTGCCCAAATAGGAATAACTTTTCTGGGATGTTAATTTTTTCCTTCAGTGTAAATAAGAAGGATCTACTTGTTTTTAGGCCATTAGAGTTAGGTTTACCAAGTTGGGTAACATCTTCAACTGGGATTGTGTTTCCAGCCCTATCTGAGAGCCCTTCATTTAACTCCTGAATGGGTATTTCTGGGGGAACATTATAAACTACTATTTTTGTTGGGGATTGTTTTGGGTTCCATTTAGATGCATTAATTGGGGTATTCAGAAGGGATTTTAGATTAATTATTGTGTCTGCTGATTTCTGATCTTGAACAGCTATTAGCAGATATCCATCATGGTGAATATTAAGAGAGAACATTGATTTTATCAATTTGAAAATTGCAACTCTTATTGCAGTAATCTTTTTTATTTCAAAGGGGGTAATAGGAGAAATTTTAAGGTAAATTCCAAGTTTTGGGAGGGAGGATCTTCGGCAGGGAGAGTAAAAATGCTTTTGATTGGGGAGATTTTTTTCCCTTTTTTTTAGAGCTTCTAGAAAGGACCTCTTGAAACCCATTATCATCATTTATAGTGACATTGGCCCCTATACTGATCATTGTCCTATTCTCAGAATTGGAGCTATCATGTGAACTTTGTGATAGTGAGCTTGACCAGCCAGGATGGGCATCAGTTTCACTGGTATTTGGGGTGGGATCTGGGGGGACTTTTTTTTAGGAGGATTTCTAAGCATTGCCTATTGGAATAAGCTTTAAACAAAAACAAGAAAGGATATTACAATGATAACAAACCGTCTGCACTCTACTGTAGGGAAAGTTTCAGGATCAAAAGAAACACCACAGTATGGCCCTGTGGAGGATTTGAGCACGATTGGTTCAGTACAACTACTGATTAATTGAGATAATAATTCACAGAAATTTATTTTAAATTTCTTAAAATGTTGCTGCTGTTGAGATTGATCAGATCTAATATAAAACATGGTATCCAATTCTTCTCAATTTGTTCATCATCTGCATTTAAAACCCTGGAATCATTACAAAATTCAGCTATTTGAATTGCTCTGGGTTGGCACAGGCATACTCATCTGTCTAAATTAAAACAACTGTCTGGGTTGATTTCCCTAAGTGAAAGGGCACCCAGTCAAAGGAAAAAATATGTCTAGCAAATTCAAGCTTATGGAAGTAAGCATGTTGTGTTTAATCATACCTTTGCATTGAAGGCAGCTTGCACTAATGGCCATTCATCTTGGAATAATTTTCAATTGGACATCCCAAATTTGAGTCAGTATTCCCCCTATGCATACCCCTTTACAGACACTCCATCATGGGAAATGAGTCCACCTATTTATCAAGCAGAACTTAATCCAATAAATAAAAACCAAATTCCCAATCATGAGATCCAGGCTATTCTAGCTGAACACATATTGAAGTTGTACCCTAATCACAGGAAAATCTATTCTGATGGATCTGTTCAGGAGTATGTATTCCATCACTGAACCTTAACCTTTTTTCACCCCTCCCTTTGAGACCTTCCATTTTGTCAGCTGAATTATGTGCTATTTGCTTGACTCTACATGTTCTCTTAAATTATAGCATTGTGGAGGAGAATATTCTTTGCCTTTCTGACTCCAAATTGGCAATACTTTTGCTCAAAAAAATTAATATGAGTTGCCAATGATAAGAACCTATTCAACATTAGAAGACAGCTTCTGAACCTCCAGTCTAAAGGCAACCAGATTTATTTTCAACATGTTCTAAGCCATAAAGGTATCAAATATAATGACAATGCAGATTTACTGGCAGCCAAGGCTTCTTTGTTAAATCCAGGTCCTCTATCTGACCTCAACTCACATGATATTATTATGCAAAGATCTAATGTTAATCACAGTAAATTGACTTTATCTCCTTTTCATTCTAGATTACACACAGTGCTATATTACCATCTGAAATCAGGTGCCCTTTGTCTCAATAGTATGTTATTTAATTGGAAGCTACATCACTCCCCTCTATGCCAGGTCTGCTTTGCAATGGATGAAATGATCCAGTATATTTTATTTGATCATCAGCCACTGACTGTCGAGACTATTCCCCTTAAACATCTATGCCTTATGGCTAATATTCCTAATACCTACACTGCAATCCTGAATTTGAACCTGACTTGGCACATAGATAGAAAGATTTTTAAGGCATCTATTGACATTTTAAAGAAGAGGCTAATTGATTAGTGTTTTATGATTGGATAATGATGTCATTAAAAAGAAGGCTATTTGTCATTTGTTCTGGAGAATGCAGAAGAGAGCAGGAGTGAGCATGAAGAGCCATATTGGTACTGACCAGCCTGTAGGTCTTAAACTGCTGGGGAAAGGTGACTCAAGTACCCACACTTCCCACAACCCATCAGCAGAATTTAGAAGTTTAATTGGGATGATTGGTTTGTTTTAACTGATAAGAAGATTGGATTATAGTTGAGGACAATGGATTTCTAAATATGAAGGTAGACATATTTTAAGCCATAAAGGTATCAAATATGACACTGTGGATTTACTATCAGCCAAGGCTTCTTTGTTAAATCCAGGTCTCTCTCTAACCTCAATTCATGTGATATTACTTGGCAAAGGTCTAATGTTAAACACAGTAAATTGCCTGTATCTCCTTTTCATTCTAGATTACACACAGTGCTATATTACTGTCTGAAATCAGGTGCCCTTTGTCTCAATAGTATGTTACTTAACTGGAAGCTACATTACTCCCCTCTATGCCTGGTCTGCTTTGCAATGGATGAAATGATCCAGCATATTTTATTTGATTGTCAGCCACTGCGTGTGGAGACTATTTCCCTTAAACATCTATGCCTTATGGCTAATATTCCTAATACCTACACTGCAATCCTGAATTTGAACCTGTCTTGGCACATAGATAGAAAGATTTTTAACGCATCTATTGACATTTTAATGAAGAGGCTAATTGATTAGTGTTTATTATTGGATAATGATGTCATTAAAAAAGAAGGCTATTTGTCATTCGTTCTGGAGAATGCAGAAGTGAGCATGAAGAGCCATATTGGTAATGGCTGGCCTTTAGGTCTTAAATTGCCAGGGAAAGGTGACTCAAGTACCCACACTTCCCACAACCCATCAGCAGAATTTAGAAGTTTGACTGGGATGATTGGTTTGTTTTCACTGATAAGAAGACTGGATTATAGTTGAGGACAATGGATTTCTAAATATCTGATGACATCTTTTGGAGTATCAAAGGGGTGAAATGACTTATTGGTAGTTCATATACTCTGCTATAAATTTTTGGAAACTTCTTTTTAAAACTTACAAATAAAGTAAACATACCACTTGATGCCTTTTTTATGCTCTTTCCAAATATAATAATTTTATTTAGTCGGAAATGGATTTTACCCCCACCCCTATATATACCAATTCAGGGTATATATTTGCACATTAGAGGGGGGGGGGGTGGTAAAGTTTAAACTTACCTCTCATTTACATCAGAAATAAAACTTACCCCCACCCCCCTTAATGTGCAAATATATATCCTGAAATGGTATATATAGGAGTGGGAGTAATTCATTTCTAACAAAAATGATTATTATATTTGGAAAGAGCATAAAAAAGGCATCAAGTGGTATGTTTACTTTATTTGTAAGTCAATAATATGACCAGCAAAAAATTTACCTTAAATTCTACTCAAATAACAGGAATTGCATTTTTAGAACTAAGCCAGAGAAAAAGGAACTTATAACTGAAAAATTAAGGTAAAATGTTGTTTTGTCAAAATTTCAAATACCTTCCCAGGACATACTTTATCCTGTAGACCCATCCCTGGAAGTTTCATTTTCTTAACCTAACCCCTTTCCAAGACAGCCAAAAGTAGCTAAATTAGAATTATATCCTTTTGGTTACTATGGACTGTTTGAGCCCTTTAAGGGGTCTAAAATGTAGTTTCCCCAAGAACCAATTATTGAATAAAGAAAAAGCATAAACATATGCATCAAGTGAGGGTAAAAATTTACAATTGTGACCTATGATAGAGACATGTTAAGAAAACAATTCTTTCTTTAAAATATGTATAATGACCCTAGTTAAAATCCAAGGGTAGAACCTTTATCCTCAAATCTTTCCTCCTTTTCCCTTCTTTTTCCAGCTTAAAAGAAAAAAAGTTTATTTTTGCAACCTCTCAATGCAATGTGTAAATCTTTTGAAATTGTTGGTAAAAGTTTGTTTTTATAGATGACATTGAAACATGTTATTAAGTTCCATATTTTAATACAAAATTTTAAAATTTGCTTCTAAAATACATTGAAGAATATCTTAGAACCTATATACTAACAGAATATATACTCCACCTACCTAATTTGAAAATATAAACCCAGAATTGCATTCTGAATCTAAATATAACCAAATGAACTTTACCTCAACTCCTAAATATATCCAAATCAGGGAATATATTTTCACATCATGGGAGTGGAGATAAAACTCATCTGTGATGCAAATAAAGATTATATTTAGACTCAAAATGTAATTTTGCATATATATTTGCACACTACGAGGGTGAAGGTATATATTCTGTTAGTATATAGGTTCTAAGATATTCTTTAATGTATTTTAAAATCTTGTTTAAAAAAAAGAACTTAATAACAGGATTCAATGTCATCTGTAAAAACACACTTGTAGCAACAATTTCAAAAGATTTACAGATTTTATTGAAACATGGCAAAAATCATAATTTTTTTCTTTTAAGTTGGAAAAAGAAGGAAAAAAGAGGAAAGACTTGAGGATAAAGGTTCTCCCTTTGATAATACATTAACTAGGATCATTATACAGATTTAAAAGTAAGAATTGTTTTCTTAACATGTCTCTTTATCATTGGCCACAATTGCAAATTTTTGCCCAAATGAGGTAGGTTATTCCCTTTCATCCTAGCTAAATTATGTTGAAAACTGGAAGACTTACCCCATAATGGTCAAACAGGTACTTTTAATTTTATAGGGTAAAAAATCAGTATCCAATTGAGCAAAATTACATAAAACTAAAATCTTCACATCTTGTTACCAAAGAGAAATTGGGAAGAATTCAATATATCATAAAAAAGCTAAGAATCTAAGCTATACATCAATTTGGTCATTATTATTAAAAGTGTTTAAGATCAGACACTTGAAATTATTAGTTTATTGACTGACCTACAAGGACCTCTTTTTGGAAATACCAATTATCCTATTTTGATGTATATTTCCTTTTAAGCAGTGTTCACAAGTGTGTCTAGCTAGAATCCAATGTCTAGACATGTGTCTAGCCAGAATTCATTGTCTAGGCACTAACCATTCACAAGTAAAATTGGTAATTTTTTAGCAAATCATATTATTGACTTAAAAATAAAGTGAATATACCACTTGATGCCTTTTTATGCTCTTTCTATTTATAATAATCATTTTTGTTGGAAATGAATTTTACCCCCACCCCTACATACCAATTCAGGGTACATATTTGCACATTAGGGGGGTTGAGCTTAAGTTTGAACCTACCTCCCATCTAGATCAGAAATAAAATTTGCCCCACCCCCCTAATGTGCAAATATATACCCTGAATTGGTAT
Organism: Artemia sp. Kazakhstan ARC1039; assembly: GCA_029168905.1. Lineage (NCBI taxonomy): Eukaryota > Metazoa > Arthropoda > Branchiopoda > Anostraca > Artemiidae > Artemia > Artemia sp. Kazakhstan ARC1039. The sequence continues at coordinate 24,202 of JAQQPU010004531.1, forward strand.
ATAGGGGCGGGGATAAAATTAACTTCTGAAAAAAAAAAAAGATTATTATATTTGGAAAGAGCATAAAAAAGGCATCAAGTGGTATATTCACTTTACTCATAAGTCAATAATATGATTTGCTAAAAATTGGCCATAAAATTTGGTGCTTAGCCAGACATGCTAGACAAAGTGCTTGGCTAGACATTGCATTCTAGACTCTAGAACTCAATGTCTAGGATTTTTGGTTACAGCCAATCAGAATGTGTCAAGTTCCACTATTTTCATCATTTTTGTTTACATTTGTAAACTGAAATTTAATTTTTGTTTTCATTTTTTTTTTTCATTTTAGGTAAATATGCAACACCAGACATAGTAGTGAAGCACACTAAGGCAATTGTTTTGCTTATCTCATCCATGATCTTGTGACAGTAAAAATAGGGATTATAATTTTGAAAGTTTTGCTGATATAAGCCCTCTTGATTGGCTAGATATGACAATTTGTAGATTTACCTAAGCACCAAATTTCACTTGTGAACAGTTGTTTCCTAGACATTTGATTCTGGCTAGACATGGGATTCTAGCTAAACACACTTGTGAACACTGCTTTAGCGTTTCAGTTTTATTTGCATAATAACAGAAAGCTGACTTTCTTCTGATTCTAAAAATTAACTTGTATTGCTTGATATTTATTCAATAAATCACAAATGTTAAATATTATTTTTTCTTTTCAATTGCTTATCAAAACAGAGACCATATTTTTATTTTATGCTGACAAGTTAATGGTGAAAATTGGATTAAGAAGGGAGAGTTCTTGTTACTGCCCTCATATTGCATCATGCTGTAGTAAAATAGAGGTGGTCCAAAAACCCATTGCTATTTTTCCATAATGCCAAAGAAAAGTGGTCTTTCCCAAAAAGAGGTCTTTTACTGGTAAATATTTACCAAATCATATTATTGAGTTACAACTAAAGTGAATATACCACTCAATGTCCTTTTTTATGCTCTATGAATATAATAATCATTTTGGTCAGAAATGAATTTTAGCCCCCACCCCTATATAAACCAATTCAGGGTATATATTTGCCCATTATGGGGG
>JAQQPU010004531.1:25286-51904 GCA_029168905.1 Artemia sp. Kazakhstan ARC1039
GTCATACAGAAGAAATTATATTACCACACTGATACATAGAGAAAACAACAAAAGTCATCTGTAAGACTATTTATGCTTGCTCTATAATAGCAGGAGGTATAAAAAGTCATCTGTATGACTTAATTTATGTTTGCTCTACAATAGCAGGAGACATAAAAAGTCATCTGTATGACTTAATTTAGGCTACTCTATAAATGAAATCATGTAGGCCTATGCTATAAAAAGCCATCTGTGACTTTTTATTGTTTTCTCTATGTACTAGCAGGAGGTATAAAAAGCCGTCTGTATGACTTTATTGAAGTTTGCTCTATAAAAGAAAGGCATAAAAAGTCATATGTAGGACTTCATTTATGTTTGCTCTATAATAGTATGAGGTATAAAAAGCCATCTGTATGACTTTATTTATGTTCACTCTATAATAGCAGGAGAAATAAAAAGTCACGTGTATGACTTTATTTAGGCTGCTCTGTATATGAAATCCTGTAGGCTATAAAAAGCCATCTGTATGACTATTTATGTTTGCTCTATAATAGCAGGAGACATAAAAAGTCATCTGTATGACTTTATTCATTATGCTTTATAGTAGAATGATATATTAAAGTCATCTGTATGACTTTGTTTAGGCTGCTCTATACATTAAATCCTGTAGGCCTAGGCTATAAAAAGCCATCTGTATGACTTTTTGTTGTTTTCTCTATGTACTAGCAGGAGGTATAAAAAGTCATCTGTATGACTTTATCAAAGTTTGCTCTATAATAGCATGAGGTATAAAAAGCCATCTGTATGACTTTATCAAAGTTTGCTCTATAATAGCATGAGGTATAAAAAGCCATCTGTATGACTTAATTTATGTTTGCTCTAAAATAGCAGGATACATAAAAAGTCATCTATACGACTTTATTTATGTTTGCTCTATAATAGCAGGAGAAATAAAAAGTCATCTGTATGACTTTATTTAGGCTGCTCTATATATGAAATCATGTAGGTCTAGGCTATAAAAAGCCATCTGTATGACTTTTTGTTGTTTTCTCTATGTATCAGTAGGGTAGGCTGATATAATTTTTTCTGTATGACATTTTAGTGGATCATATATGAAATAAGAAAACCAAAAAATCTTCTGCATAACTTTATTCATACTTCTCTATGATAATTTGATGATTAAGTCATACAGAAAACTAGCCTACATCATTCTCCATGTTTAAAGGAAACACAACATTGTATTTTGTTTAACTTTATATTACTTTCTATATAAAGGTAAATGACAATATTTGTTGCTTAGAGTATATAGAACCAACAACTTTAATAGTCAAACATTGCTCACCCCTTAATTGGTATATACAGGGATGGGGGCTAAAATTAATTTCTGACAAAAATGATTATTAGGCTATATTCATAAAGAGCACAAAAAAGGCATCGCATGGTATGTTCACTTTGGTTGTAACTCAATAATATGATTTGGTAAATATTTACCCTTTTAACCTACAGGATAGGCTATGCAATGAATGTTCCTTGTAGGCTATCATTCTTTTCTTCAAATTGATCTAGCCTAGTGGTTTATTGAAACAGAGGACAATTCATCCTAAATATACAACTCAGGGCACATTATAGATTAGACCATTAGGGGGAGGATTAGAGTAAACTTGCAATGAGAATGAACATTATATTTGGATCAAAGATCAAGTTCTGTTTCTAAAGATGTCTATTTCTTAGCTACTTCAATACTGTTAATCTAGAAATTAACCAATCACAATTACTAGCATTAGAAGAAAGATTGGCTATTATATTATCTTCTATATTTTTTGGAAGTTCAATTGGAGCATGTGGATGATATTTCTAAAAGCTCAACTCAGTACTTTTACATTACGCATTCAAACTGTATTGAAATTAGTCCCATTCATGCAGTTAAATTGAAAAAGGACTGAAAAGAACGTTAATTCACTTACGGTTAGCTTGTCTGCTGAAATATTATATTAATTAGATTCTAAATTTTCAACTAACCACGCTAGAAATGGCTGCCCGTAGTGATGAAAAGGATAATCGTCAATTTTTTAATTTGGCATTGAAATCCTTAAAACCTTGAATGCGGCTAAATTCCATACTTTGTTAAGGCAACGTTCAGGTCAGAAACAAACAGTGAAGTTACGTAGGATAAGTGAAAACATAGTTTATGTAGAGTAAAAAAAGGGGAATTTTTGAAGCTAACATGAACAGGAAAAAAACAATGTACATCTGGCATGAATCACTGTCTTCACCATGGCGGTTTCACACGAAGTCCGCCAAGTGGGAACAGCTTTTCCGTCCATTAAATTTGACTTTTCATTAAATCCTTTTCTTCATTTTGACTTTTTTTGGCTAAGTCGGCCAAGTAAAAACTGCTTTTTATTCATTGAAAAACAAACTTTCCTTTAAAAAAAGGTCACTTAAAATGTGCCTGATTTACGTTTTGATTTTTTGAAGCTAAAAAGTGTCTATGGAGACAGTAGATTCCAGAAAAGTAAGCAGTTACGCACGAACTCGCCTGAATAAGTCATAATGAAGACATAACTTATGCAAATGCCCAACAGGCTTAAGCTGCGATGTTAGAAAAAGGTCAGGTATTTGCATGCCTTTAAGTTACTTGCGCTTGTAATGGGTACGCTGGAAAATAATATTGCAATGCCTATTAAACGAATGGTTTATTTAAGTAATCAGTTCTTGTTTATAAAAATGAGCCTCTTATATGCATAAATATGTTATTAAACATGAACATAAAAATAATTATCTAACAATATGAGCCTCTTCTTGCTGCCTTGGCATCAAGATAACCGTAATGAAAAAAAAACAGATTCTTCCTTGAAGTTGTAGCCTTTTTAGATTGGTTTTACTGGCCAGAAATGTTAATGTACCCGTTAAGGAAAACTACGAAGCCGATTTCAATACCAGCCCCAAAACTCGGCAAGTAGTAAACTAGTATATAATTTAATTTTCATTCTATGAAAGAAGCTCTAAATGAGTGAGGTTTATTTGCTACTCCTTCCTAAGGAAGATAGAGGGCTCCCCGGGGAACATATAAAACGATGAATGATCCCAGGACTTGCAATAAAGGGTTGCGTTGTTTTTGGCATCTTTGAAGATTTGTACTGGGTTTTGAGCCACATTTTGTTGGTGTCAAAGATCGTGATTGTGCTGTTCTTATATCGTAATGTTTCTTTTCTTCTTCACTTTCATTTTATACTCGGTCTAATGTTTGCGCCCAGAAGTTTTAGGAAAACAGTAATTAAAATACTGTATAAGGAAGATAATAAGAACGAGTGTGATGATTATTGAGGTATTAGTCTGGTCGCTGTAGGTAGCAAATTACTTAGTAATATGATACTTTTTACACTGAGAGATGCTGAAGACAAAGCTATAAGAAAAGAAAAGTGTGGTTTTAGAAAGGGTAGAGGAGGTGCCGAGAAATTTTCAATCTTAGGTTGTTAATAATTTAGAAGTGCCTGAGTCATCAGAAACCTTTGGTCCTCAGTTTTATAGATTCTGAGCAAGTTTTCAGTTCTGTTGATAGAAGAGCTAAAGCAAAGTTCGTATCCTTGTTTGGTATACCAAACAAATACATTAAAGTGATTAGTGCTATACACGAGACTAGCACTGCTGTGGTCAACGTAGGAAATAAGGTTAATAGCTGTTTTCGTATTAAATCAGGAGTTAAGCATTGTTGTTCCATCTAGTTGTGTCGTTGAGGGGGGGGGGTAGTTCCCCCAATAGTTTTGAGAAAAAAATATTAAGGAACTTTATAATTGTTGCTAGTTTTAAGTTTCAACTTCGCTATTTACTTTGAGAAACACTAAAAGAAACAGCGCAATGATCGATATCAGACAATGAACCACTATCAAGTATTAATGAATCTGATGCATCTTCATCGGAAATTCGATAGCCATTAGGTAGAGAATTTAAAAATAAATCAATCCGTGTTGAGGTAGAGTTTCTATCACAGTTCAATTTGTACCCTGTCCAATGTATACTTTAAAATATGAAAAATTTATTTTGTTCTAACCACATTTCCGACATAAATCAAACTCCGAGTTTCTGAGGGGCCTGAAACGTTTCCCTGGGGATTTATTTCATTTGTCGATGCCTGTAATAGATATTCCGGCGTATTAGGTTCCGTAGGCATATTTAAATGATTTAAGTCTGTCTGTCTTCTCCATGTATTATTATGGTAACGTGGATGTCTCGTGTCAGTGCCGTTTGCTGGAGTTGACTGCCAATACCGTTGGCTTACAAAATTTTCATTTCTTGTTGGCAAATTTTCGTGATTTCTATATGGCATTCTTGCATTATATTGACCTTGGCGAGTATTTGGGTTTTCAAATCGGTAATTAGTTTGCCTGTTGGGGAGACGGTTATACAAATTTGGTTGGTACGCATTACAAGGTACCGATTGGCGCGATCCCCCTGGCTATAGCCTACTGCACGACCGGTGCTAAAATTTGTTCTTCTGAACAAATGGTTACCGTAATTTTCCGTATTACCCACAGCATTTCTTGGTATGGGATTGGGGACATAGTGGCACTCTCTCGCTATGTGGCCAACACGATTGCAATTATGGCACCTTATTATTGTAGGGTTAATGGGCTGTAAACGTACTGTTTTCTGCCTAGCGGGTTCTGGCGTTTTGTTTCTTTGTGCTACTGGGGAGTTATCCCTTGAAAAGAAATTGGGTGATGCCTGATCGCCCTTGAAGATTAGGTTCGCGTTTGAGTCGCCTAAGCTATTTATTTTTGCATTACTATGATTAGCAACCATTTTATCAACTTCGATTAATCGCTCTATCTCTTGGATTGCAAGATCTAACGTCTGAATATTTTTGGATATTACTGCTCTATATAGTTTTGGGGGTAGCCCTTGCAAAAAGGTATTTAGTATGACTTTTTCATACAGTTGCCCCGAACCACTTCCGTATTTTGCTTCTACAGAAATACGTATGTTATCGAGATATTCCCTTATATTTTGTGAAAAATCAAAGCTTACTACTCCGTGTTTTAATTTATTTATAGAACTGGTTTCTATAAATCTCTCTTTGAATGCTTTTAACAAGTCATCAACCGTATTTATTGGCAAGTTGGCGTTATTACCTGTGGTATGTTTGACCTGTTTTAGAAAGGTTAAGGCCTGGTCTCTTAATCGTAGAAGCAGCATGTCTTTTAACGCTCCAACGTCTGTTTTTGTTAATTGTACAAACTGGGTCAATTGGATATTAAATTCGTCAATATCTGACTGACCATTGTATTCCGTGATAGATTTTGCAATCTCTATATTTTTTGCGACTAACTTTTGCACTATTAGAGATTCGCTTAGGTCGTTCATATTTTTTTTGCGTTTATATCAACTTAAAATTTTACTTAACCTATTTTGGGGTAGGCTATTATCTCCTATGAGATGTAAGGGGTTTCCTATCGTAGCCTAGCGGTTATAGGCCTAATCAATTTACTTATATGTCTGTATCTCTCCAGCAATTAAATTCAAATTACAAAGTTTAAATAGCCTAACTAGTTCGCAGTTTTCCTCCAATTTCCGACACGTGCCATTTGTAGCGATAATGGATTGTTGTTTGTTATTGGTTGTGATAGAATAATTAATATTTGAATCAAACGTATTCTTATTAGTCAAAAACAAAACCCGGCTTTCTCAATAAATCAGATATGAATGGCATAGGTTTACTTCCCTATTTCTTATTTCTTACATTTGAACCGGATGCCATAATTCCTCTAATATACATATTAATCGAATTGTATTTTAATGCTGATATTGAATATCTTTGAATTATTTCATTTAATTTAATCCATTAAAAGTTACGAGGAATTAAGAATTATTGAACTAGAAATACTGACGTCTCAGAGCTTTGTTTCCGCGGCGCAATTAGATCTTGCTTAAGAGATACGAATTCTTATAGGCTAGCAGGGGTTAGAAACTCTTTCTAAGCTGTGGCGATGACAACTTTTGGTGCTTGTAGGGATGAAAAAGCGTGGCCTCTTCTTCTCGGGCTATCTGGAGATCAGATTCCTTTGGGAGCATTTACCTTGGAGACTTACGAACTAGTTACCTATTATTGGACTAGACGCAGACATATAAATGAAATAAACACAGATAAAAAGACAATAGATTTATTGAACTTACATACTTAGTCGCAGAGGAACGGGTTACTTCTATGACAAAAACGGTGACCAAAATAATTTCGTAATAATCGTTTCAGATCTGACTTCCTATTGATTGTTTCAGATCTCACTTGAGATTAAAATTAAAAAGGCACATTTACCCCACTCCCAAACGCAGTTCTTTCGTCCTGCGCTGTAAGGACTGCCCGCCATTGGCCCAAGAGGACCAAGGATGTAAATCTTTCGTTCAATGAATTCTTTAAGATTTTTCAGATGACTCAGGCGTTCACACGATTTTTTTGCCTTTTAAACTTCCTTAGAAATGTTGTGCATAGCATTTTTTTGCTACAATTATCTTAGCGAAATTCGAACGACTAGCGTCGTTGTTTGACTGAAGATAGAACTCAGTTTCTCTTTTTGCTGATTAGAAATTTAGACTCTTGGAAGCGGTATTTGAACTCAATTAGGGAACGTTTAATTTCTGCCCGAATCATCTTTAGAAGGAAAGAATCTTGTATTTTAAATATATGGTATTCTACTGATGGTGCAGTAGGAGTACCATCCTTCAGTGATAATAATAATAAGCTACCTATATTTAATGATTTTTGTGTAGCAAATGTTTACTTTAAAGCTTTAGTTGGCAGTGGTGCAACAGTTAACATTATAAACTCAGGTGTATTTAATATGTTGCCCTCGCATATCCAGTGACGGAAAAATGTCAATAATCCAAATTTAACTAGTGTAACAGGGCACAAACTGGACGCAAAAGGTTCAATTCGCCTTGACGTAAAAAGGGATAACAGAATTTTCCCGACAAAATTTATAATATGCAACAATTTTCCGTACGAAGCCATAATAGGCACAAATTTCTTAAGGTCAAATAAAATATTGTTAGACGTAGCGAATGAAAGGCTTGTCTACCCGGCTAATCCAGGGAAAGGAACCTCTACCCTAAGGAATGATAACAAAAGTTACAAAGAAAATGTAACAATAAATAAAATCGCCGGCGGCATAATGTCACAATCTATGGAACCTCATGTCTCGCTACAAAGAGGACAGGGTATAACAAGAAATCCATTTTCTTATTCCGAGCGATATCGGAAAAGTGAAGTACATTTAGATAATAAGTGGATTGAATCTGCAAGAATAAAAATGGGAGATATGCGACAATATAGGTCAAAAGGAATCAAGGAAATAGTGGAATTGTGGAAAAAAGTAGGGAACCCCAATGCAGTTCAGGCGCAGCCAATGTTATTGTCGGATAGCGCCAGTCTAAACTTAATTGACCATAAAAATAAATAAAAATATTATGGATTCGCTATACGGAAAACAAAAATTCCTCCAAGGACAATGCAAAGGATTCAAATATCACAAATGATTGAACCGGTGGATAGCAAATCCAAAATATGGTTTGCCACCCCGTCAAACGAAATTCCTGAAAATTTTTTATGTGAAGAACAAATTATATCTTACGACAAGGAGAAGGTTTTATTTGGGCGACTAATAACCATGAAAATGATACAATTACAATAAAAAAGGGAGCATGTTCAGTTCAAATCCAAATTATCTCGGAAAATGACTTAGATAGGTGGGAAAATTCCAAAAGAAATCTAGTTAACGGGATTAAAACCTCAATCAACAAATACCCTCTAACCAAATCGCAATTTTTAAACAAATTTAATATGGATCATATTACTGACTTGGAACTTAAGAAAAAATTATGTGAACTATTATGGAATTTTAAAGATGTATTTTCCGCATCAGAAGATGACATAGGACTGATACCGTTTTATGAACATTCAATTTTAACGACCGGCAACCCCGTCGCGAAACAACCATATCGTATACCGTATAAGCACAAAGAATGGCTAAAAAATAAAATACATGAATTAGAAAGGAATGAGATTATACGCCCCAGTATAAGTCCATATTCCGCACCAATGATCTTAGTCCCAAAAAAGAATGGTGACCTGAGGCTCGTAGTAGATTATAGAGCTCTTAATAAGCAAGTAGTGAGTGATAAATTTCCCTTGCCAAGAATAGACGAAATCCTTGACTCTATTTCAAGCAAAAACAAAATTTTTACTTCTTTGAATCTTACTCAAGGCTACCACCAAGTGAAAATAGCCAAAAAAGATGTCCATAAAACTGCGTTTTGTGCGACCGAATGTGGTTCTTACGAATACCTTAATAGTACCCTTTGGACTTAAGACAAGTTCAAGCGCACTATGTAGACCTTTATTGCATTTATTAAGAGGATTAAAGAATATTATTCATTTTGTCGATGATGTGATATGTGTTGGTGAAAACGCTGAACAACACTTAACAACACTAGCCAAGGTATTCGAGAAATTCAGACAAGGCAATTTAAAATGCAGGCCTGAAAAAGTAAATTTGTTTCAACCCAAATTTAAATTTTTAGGAGTAGCAGTGACACAAGGAGAGATATCCCCAGACCCAGATAAAGTAAAATGTGTTAAGAACCTCAAACCTCCTAGAACTATGAAAGAATTAAGAGAAATTTTAGGTCTTACTGGCTACTTTAGAAAATTTGTGCGAAATTACGCCCAAATTGCGAAACCACTCACGGAATTAACTAAAGGGAACTCCCAAAATTTTGCCTGGTCCCAGGAAGCCCAAACTTTCTTAGACCGTCTCAAAAAGGCACTCACTTCGGAACCCATATTATCACTACCTGATTTCGAGAACGGAAAGGTCATAGTTACGACTGATGCCAGTTCGAAAGGTATCGGCGCTATCCTTTCGCAAATAATCCCAGTAGAAAACCCCAATCCTCTAGAGGAAACATCTAAGCAAAAAGTAATAGAAAAGGTTATATGTTATTCAAGCAGAACCTTATCAAAAGGTGAAAGTAATTATTCCGCCACAAATTTGGAATTATTGTCTATAATCCATCACTTTGATAAATTTAGACACTATTTGATTGGTAGAAAATTCATACTACGTTCAGACCATAAAAGCTTGCAGTACCTGCGCACATTTAAAAACCCCGAGGGAATTCTAGCTAGATGGATTATGAAAATCCAAGATCTAGATTATAAATTTGAATATTTAAAAGGCAAACAAAATGCAGCTTGTGATTTTTTGAGTAGGTTTCCGGAAAATGTGCCGTCGGAAACCGAAAAGAATGAAGTCAATACTATTTAGACTAAGAGTAAAGGTAAGAAAAACAAAGCCAAGGATCCAATAAAAGAAAATAAGGTCAACTATTGTCCCTTATCTTTAGAAAATATAAAAAGAAATCAAAAAGAAGATGAGATGTGTTTAGCACTTATCAATTATTTTGTGAAGGATAATATGTTACCAGGTAAATTCAAAACTCTTAGAAAAGAAGCAGATAACTTTTACTATGATTTTGATGAAGAAATGTTATGCAGAATCGTGACTACTGAGGCAAATAGAAACCAAACATCAATAATACCTATATTACCCCAAAACTTAGTAATACCTGCTTTTGAATATTTTCATTCGGATATAGGTGGACATTTAGGGATAACGAAAACTTTCCATAAATTAAAACAATATTTCTATGTGCCATCGGCATTAACAAAACTTAAAGAATTTGTCAGTACATGTGAAGCGTGTCACTTAAGGAAGAATCCCCAAGTTTACCCTAATCCTCCAATGGGAAGAGTTCCGGTAGCGAGATTCCCCTTCGATATTGTCTCTTTTGATTTATATGGAACCAGTGGAGGCCTACCTGTTTCTAACAGAGGCCACACTTGTATTCTTTCAGTCATAGATCACATTTCTGGATTTACTTTTGCAAAAGCTTTAAAGAATCAAGGCACTTATGCCACGAGTAAGGCGTTAGCGAAATTATTTTTAAAATTTGGCTTCCCACACAAGGTCATAAGTGACAACGGGAGTAATTTTGTTTCAAAAGTAACAAAAGACCTAATGAGTTTTCTCAACATAGAAAAATTAGTAACATCTCCTTATCATCCACAAACTAATGGAAAAATAGAGAATAGGCATAAAATATTTTCGAATTTACTAAGTATTTTTACAAAAGACAACAGGAAAGATTGGGACCAATTCTTACCCTATTTAACTAATATAATCAACACCGCCTATTCAGAAACAACTAAAGACAATCCTTTTTACTTACTCTTTGGTCAGGATTTTAGAATCCCATATGATGAAATTATCGAGTCCCGGCAATATTACAATAACTCAGAAGATTATAAACAAGAATTCATAAATAGGATGAGAAAAACGTATGAAATAGTAAGACAAGAGTTGGAAAAATGTAAAATAAGTCAAGAAGTAAGAAACCTACCCAAAGTCAAGGGAAACATAGATTTTAAGATAGGAGACTATGTCTACCTAAAAAATGAAGCAAAGACAGAAGGCAAAAAACTTTCTAATAAATATTCCGGACCGTACAGAATAGTCGAAAAGTATGATAACGATTTTACATTTAAAATGGTGACCCCCGATAATGGAAGAACCTATAAGGCACATGTTAGCCGAATAAAAAGAGCCAAATTCCCGGAAAAATAGGTATCGCGTCCCTCATCTACGGAGTCATCAGAAGCAGAAGATGATCCCCCTAAATCAAGATTAGCAGAGCTAAAACCCTTTAATTTCAAGCAAGATTATTTCAAAAATGAGAGTGATGAGGAAAACTTTGAAGAATTCCTAGCTATGAAAAACCTAGTTATCCCCAAAAGAAAATCCCTAGTACCCGTGAGAATAAAAACGCCAAAAAGCCCAAAAAGTTCATCATCGGAGAGTGCAGGAGAACTAGATTATACGATATCTCCCAAAACACAATTTTTCCCTGATAGAATTTCGACCCCTTATCCCCCCAAAAGATTTCCAGACGATATGGTTTCCCCCGCAACACCAATAGAGAGACCCCTGTCACTACAGGAGGAATTGAACAGAGCAGTAGAAACTCCGGGTATTATTGTAAAGAAAACTCCTCCTAAAGATTCAATTAAAACAAATCTGCGAGAAGCAATGGATTTAATAAATTTTCCCATAAAAACTAAGCAAAGAGCATTGCCTTGGACTCAAACCCCCAAGGACGCCCAGGAAGGACAGTATCATGATATAACCGTGTCCAAGGTCAAGCCCAAACAATGGACTTCATGGAGGGAAACACTAGTGCAAAAAATGCCCCATCCCCCTGAAGACATGGCATTTAAACAATAGAGAAACCCCGCAAATTGATTCCTCCCAGAGTTCTCAAGAGTCCTTCAAGTCTCCCGAGTAGAAAACGCAAAGCGAAGAATTAGAGAATAAACCCTCTACTTCCAGAGGAGTAGAAATTTACGAAGGAAGGGCAGGTGATACCTCCAGAACCTGAAGCGCCACCTCTAAAAGTTCTAATGCGGAATCATTGGAATACAGTTCCAAAGAGTCTGACGACGAATCAGATCATATGGTAGCTGAAGAAATAGGGAGATCAAAACCAACTTCAGCAGCCGCACACGCAAAAGAAACAAAATTGAAAGGGCAAGAATTTTTGAAAAAACAATACAAAAAATTTGACCTCATATCACTAGCAAAACCTAAAAAGAAGAAACCACAAAAAACAGAAGAAAAAGTAACGACACAGTCAGGCAGAACGGTCAAGAAACCTGAAAGATGGAAATATCCCTAATTAATGTAAAGTCAATGTTCTTGTCGTAGGGAGGTTGTGTCCGCAAACTTCGACTAGTAGTTTCTTTTCATTATTCGTTGAAGGTGGCGGATTTCAAACCCCTTATGAAAATCAACTTGTGAGCCACCAAAATAAAGTCAAAATTAACCAAATCAATGTCAGTGAATATAAAATAATACGAGTGGTGTCAAAACGTTGGTGATCAGGGAGAAAGACCCAAAGTGGGAAGCTCGTGGTGGGCCGATGGTGACAAATAGTGTTTTTAGGTCCTATTTGGCACATTCTGCCTACTGGGTAGCTGCCTTAACAGAATCGACTGTACCCTCACAAAAGTGAGCGAATTAGTAAACAACCCCAAAATATACCCAGTTGTTGAGATTAATACGGATTTTATACCACGGGGAGTTGGTGTTCCGTCACCCCCCATGGATGGTGTTTTATTCAGAATGTGGGAGAGACTGTCCCTTTTCTCCTCTGTGGAATTAAACTTATATTCCTACAAAATGATATATGCAAGCCATTCTCTACTCAGTCTTAAATTGTGTAATCAAACCTAAATAGACGGACCACGTTTTTTGGGAAGTCTGGGAGGAGCTCGCCCACAAGCAGAGTTGGTTTGTTGGGGGCGTGCTCGTCCTCGGATTTTCTATGAAAAAATCGACCCATGTCCTAATCGAGATTGATATTATCCAAAAGAAGAAATTACGAGTACAAAAGTGTCTAATAATGGACTGAACATTTTCAGATCATGGCAACAGAATCAAGGCCTATCCGTAAAGTGATAATAGATACTGAATTTATTACAATAATGAATGCAAAGGAAAATATAATATATTCGGCAGCTATGGTAGTCGTGGACGAACAAGGAAATCAGATATATACGAACGAATGAGATTTAACCTATAACCTTAAAGGGTATAAACCCCACACTTATAAGTATGGATTAGCACTCGCGAATACCCCTAAATATCACCCAGCTAGAGGGGAAGTTAAAACAAGATATAGGAAAAGAAGCGAAAAAACAACTTGGTTGTTTGCAGTTATTAATAAGACGTTTGCAAAAGAATCTCAATATCAAATATTTCTATTCCAAAGGACCCACTCAAACAGACCTCTTACTCCTTGATAAATGTTGAGCTCCAAAAATTTGTTATAATTTAGAGAAAAATCCTCAATGTGTTAAGTATGAAGGCATACATCATCCCCTATCAGAAATTCAATACTACAAACAATTTTTATTTGACCCGGAGTCTGAGGAATAAAAATCCCTAGGTAGTAAATAATTTCTGAAACTTATGAAAACACACAAAAGAAAAAGAGACGCATATAAAGATAATAGCAAGAAAATTAAAAGAAGATTCTAAGCTGTAAATTTAACAAAAAAAAAACACAACAGCTATAATCATCATAGAAACCTCAATGTATGAGTTATCGTAGCTTCACCCGCAATGTATTATTCATTAAAACTAAAATCAAAAATTTCTAGATATACGCTGACTTCTGACGACTGCTCACGCGTACAGTCTTCCCCGAACCAACATAAATCGAAACTAACGAAAAGACCGGCGAAAAATCAGAAAGGGATAACCTGCATGGATTGTTGCTAACCCCTTTAGTTAGATAATTAATTTATTAATAACATGAAGAAATTTTCTAGTTGCCTGCAATTAAATAAACCACATCTAGTGTCAGGAACAGTACATCATATTTGTCCACAGCGTTTCGCGTAAAAAAAATGTCATAGTCTAAATAATGTAAATAAATTATTAAGCGAATATGTATTAATAAGAGTAGTGGAAGAATTAAACTTTGTCACGTTACATTTCCTCCTAAAACCACCTAGAAGTCCCGTAGAAGACAGAGTAATCTCAAGAATGATGGCAAGTTTAGTATATTGTAATTTCATTCCAAGGATAAGGCCCACAACAATAGAAAGAACCAGACTGGCGGCTAACATGACATTTAGAAATCTCTTACATAAAATCCCAATGTAAAAATATCCCGTAATTTGTGAATTTATCGCAGAAAATCTGTGGCAAACCCAAGATGAAAATGGTATCGCGACAATATGGCCCCTTAAATTTCTCACATTACTAATCGATCGAGGGTATAACCTACCGAATGGAGGAAAATTCCTCACAAGTTTGTAAAAAAATGCTGGAATTATAACGGCGTAAACCCCGAAATAAAATCCAATAAATTGGAAGTTACCGCGCGAGATTATAATGACATAAAGAAAATCGCACTAAACCCTTATGAAGAAGATGAAAATGTTGGGTCTAAAGCATTTCCCAATTTTGATATTATAGTACGCGAACAAAAATGTTGTAATGCGTCACATATACAATTAATTTTTAGAATAGTAAAAGTTATAAAGAATCCACTTTCCCTAGCCGAACAATGTCACAAGGTAATTCGTAGTAATATGCAAAAGAAAAGTATATCGAATACGCTGATAAACCTAGAGCTCCCGAATGATCTGTTGGTCTATCTAATGTACATAGACACAAATGAAAATAATGAAAACAACATAGTGTTCGAATTGAAATTCCTAAGCACAAATGTGTTATCATGGGAAGTTCATCGCCTTTATACCATGCTAGCACGATTAGAAACACGCAATGCACTACCAAAAGATATGGCAATCTTAAAATTAAATATAGATGAACATGGAAGGAATCATGTATACAAATAGAATTACGGTGTTCTTACGATAAGACATATCGTAAATCCCGCTATTTTTAAAGTTTTCTCTCTTGAAAGTATACACATATTATATATATGATAAATCAAAGACTCGTTGAACTAGTGTATATTCTATGCTAAGTTAAACAATACACTTACCTCAATGCACTCACGTAAGGGAATAATTTTTGCATTAATGCAGAGCCTAATAATACTGCTTGTAATAATGCCAGTAAAGTCATTAAAAGACTGATGACGAAAATAGGCTACCAGTGTATTTATGTATATGTTAATTGCTAACTTATTTATGTGCTACTTACTAAATATAATACAAAAAAAATGTGCATCACTTGGCAATCATTAACTAAGTATTTAAAGTATATCTCAACCATTCATAACGGTATATCATCACCAAAGTAAAGATAAAATTTCCATAACAATTCTAATTTTAAGAGGTCGTTCACAAACAAAAATAGTATGATACGCTTATAAGTCAGTCTTGTTTAGTCAATGATATAAAATAGTTCGAAAAGTAAATTAACAAAAATTGTCATGATAAGACAGCCCAAGTTAAAAGTTAAAATGCCCAAACAGTAAAGAATTTTGTAAGAGATAGGTAAAATTAATAACAGATTAATTTTAGAAACAAGCAAAAAGATGAAGCTTAAGAACATCATCATAATCCTCGTTGTTCACGCAGCAGCCCAAGATATTGTAAAACCTGGAGTAATATTTAAGCATGAAAATTCACTCCTATCCAGCCATAACGCATGGAAAATCTTTATGAAATTGGATCCCAAACATTTTGAAACTTTATTTCAACAAGTGACGAGACTAGAGAAAAATACGAAAGAACTTAAGGCAATCAACCTGTCGTACACTATTCCCAATATAGAGAGCGAGGAAATGAAAATCTCGATATGGTCCAAAATAGAAAAGAATAAAGGAACGTTACCACTTACAAAAATAAGAGAGGCATTAAACTCCCAAATCCCACTATTTACTAATGAAGACCAGAGATTAACCTACGTGGATAATAAATATGGGTTATTCTCGACCACTTTCTGGTGGAACATACTACTGATTGTATGTGTCGTATTCGCAATTTCCTCGACTATGAGAGCCTTACTGACTTTCAATTATGGAAAAATTTTGAGAATAAGAAGGCAAATCCCAAAGGAAGAACACGGGGAAGTGGCTGAAATGCAAAAGTTAAGCCCAGAACCCCATGAAAACGCCTAAAGCTAAGAAAAAGGGAAGACATTAGAAAACGAGCGGGTATAGAGGTCTCCTCTCGTCCTTGCTATGTCTATTTTCCCCCATTTAGTGTCGTTTACGTAAAACCGTGTGGCTATGACTTTGCAACATGCGTTTCTTAAACAGCACGGACGTGCGTGAACAATGCAGGCATGAAACAAATTGTAAAATTAGACCTCAAATTTAATGATGTAACGTAAACTATGTTTGAATGATTATTTTAAATCTATGTTAATGTAATTAGGTGTGAAGAGAAATTTAAATAAAGTGTATTTAATAGTGTATGCTAGAGAGCATTATAAGAAACCTCACTTTGCAAGAATTAATCTCTTATATCATCGTTATATTATAATAACTTAGAAGAAATCTCTATGTTAGAAGTCCGAAGGGAAACCTCATCTATATTTCCACCAATGTAATACTAATGTCGTTTCGTTAAAAAATCAATGTGTGTGTATAATAATATAAGTGCATTTAAATCAACATTATCTTGTAGCGTAAAATTCACGTACCCAATCGATACATGACCTATTTGTATTATGACTACTCGTTTTAAAGAACGTGTGATTCTGCCGAGTTATTTTATTTCAGGAATTGGAACGGCATATCAAACACTAATCAGGACAATGCATAGACCAGTGCAAGTATAGCCCAGTAACACTTATTTTCATCACATCTCGACCAACAAAGAGTACTCGCCGTAAATCCCAAGAAACTCTCGTCCCAACTTCGCATATGGAAATTACGGATACCCTTGATCAAGGGAACGATGATCGTTTGATAAAGAATAATTTTCCTCAATCACAAATCATATTGTGTATCAGGTAACAAATCTTAGTATCCAGTGCTTTATCGAACTTTAAAGATAACAATCCTGAGAATCCCATTATCAAGCATAAGATGTAAGTGAATACATCATCCTTAACAATAAGATTGATGAACCCAGTTTAACATGTTTAGCGTGTTGATGAACCCAATTCAGCAGAATTTTACATGTTGAGGATTCACACATTAAATCCACTCGACCATTCCTCCATTACGAGACTACAGAGACAATAGAAATATTACCGTAAATATTACGAGATAAGTTTTGAAATATGGACTTGGAAACCAACCATAGAATCATAGAAACCAAAATAATACCAATGAATAACCCCTGAGTGACAATGTACTCTCCCCAAAAGTTAAAGACAGTATGTTGAAGAAGTCACTAAAGTGATGTTGACCCATTCCAAATTCAAACATCATTTCCCCTATGATTAACCAAGGAGTCCCCATAAAAGCTAATGGGTACAAGCCATGCAGGAATAATTTTATGAACTATAGAATCTAAGTGCACAAAGGAACAATTTTACACGAGAAATACATTCTCTATGTGATTAAAGATAGCCCAAGAATGAAATGCTATGAAATAGTCAACCCTTCTGTCATCAACCCATTCCCAGTGCTCAAACCCTTAATGACAAAGCACCCTATGAACTAACCAAAAACAACAGGTGAGAACGAACTCTAATGGCGAAATTCAACGCACCTGCAACCAAAAGCATCATTTCCAGTTTGATAATTAGAAAAGTCACTTCGTCCAAGATGAAAGTAACCACACTCAAACTAACCTGCGAAGAAACTATATATGAGGTATTTTAAAATTTTGTTTCAACAAGACGATACTAGTGAAGGACCATAATTTGTAGCAGAAAGAGCGAGTACACTAAAGGACACGTATAGTGTTAAAATAGGTGTGAACTTATATCAAGTTTTATTAACTTTGACAACTTAACGATTTTGATATCCTATTATTGATGTTTACATAACAAACAACCCCAGTGAAAGTGTTTCAGTTACAAGTGAGAATGGTAAACATAATATTGTGTGTTATAAATTATTCACGTATGTATCGCTAGATGTTCAGGTAGAATTATGTGTAGTGTTGTCATATTATTCATTTAATTTAGCGTAAGACAGGAAACATAGTTATTCTGTAGCCAACTTAAAAAAAAATTATAAAGATAATCTTGAAAAAAATTTTTTTTTTAGTAATATTAGAATAACTCCAACCTTACCAAGCATTGTTGGAGATATAGGAATTATCAGTGTTAGATGTAGGAAGAAAAAAAAAAAAAACCTCGGTGTAAGTAGATATCTTAGTCCAGTAGAGGAACCTTAGAAGACTATATGTAATAAAATAAGAAAAGTAATACAGAAAAAATTTTTAAACACCCCCGATTAAGCTTAAATAGACTTTATAATGTTACTATATCAATTGAAAATTGTTCAGAATAAATAGAAAACATACTTCGAATCCCCAAAGGCTAGCAAAGCCTAATGACGGGACGTCATTAAAAAAATGGGATTGGTAATATGTACCGTGTACAATGTATACTTTAAAATATGAAAAGTTTATTTTGTTCTAACCACATTTCCGACGTAAATCAAACTCCCTTAATTAAGTTTGAAATTCCGTTTTAAACTCTCATTTATTAACCAGCTAAATATCCCTTCGAAAAGCACCAAATAAGAGATGATTAAATTCGAATGCCAAGGATTTCAAAAGTACTTTGTTGTACTCTGTATAGATTCGCATTCTTTGTTCTACAAAACAAAAGAGTCTCAACCATTTTCAAGCGCTATTGAAAGGTTTGAAAAGAAGAAAAGGTACGGGCTTTTCACAAGATAATGCAAATGAGGTGGAGAGGAATTTCATAAAAAGTATTAGACAGACAGAGCAGGACATTGTCTAAAACTTAATATGAGGTTTTTATTAAGAATATGGGCAATTAGTGATTAGAATATTGCGAATAAACTATTGGGTAGTTTTGCAGCATAATAGTCTGATTTTGTCAGCATAAGAGTGAAGTGGCGGGCCCTCCGTGAGGAGATGGGCCAATTGGAAAATAGTGATTATTGCTCAGAATGAGAACTCGTGTTATAGAGGAGAAAAGAAGTGTTTTTCGGGCGATATAGTACCATTCTTGTATATGCCATCGCCATTGCGAGTAGTATTACTGCTATTGCCTATTGCCCTTTACCTGTTGAAGTATTCTGAAGTTTGATGCTCTTCAATTAAATATGTAAGTCTAATAAATCTATTACTTTTCTATTTGCACTGCCTTATTTTATATGCCTGTATCTAGAATCCCAGGGTAGATAACTAGTTCGAATGTTCTCCATTGGTACGCTCTCGAGGAATCTGATAATTTTACGAAGATTGATTACACGCCTGGATTGATGGCTCCCCGACCCAATTGATCACCTCACAAGGGAAATCAAATTTATTAGTTAACCTTTTTTTTATTTCTCCCATAGGGAGTGGCGCGGTCAAACATTTTATTCTCTCCCCCATTACAATTTGTGCGGTTCTTAACGCCACTGGGCACACAAGAACATAACGCCACAGATAACTATCGTCACCAAAAATATAACGCCACAAATTTGTCTAACAGGATCCAATCCAATCTTTTACTCTCAATACTAACAAGAAGGGTCTTTACCGATGCACGTACTTTAGTATACTTTCTTAGAGAAGAAAAGGATCTTTGGTTGCAAGGGATGCATACATTAATAAGAAATATGTTAGCAAAACGGATTGCAATGAAATAATCATATTCACGATAACACATGGTGATATTGGGACTACTTTCTGTTTGAATAGGCAGGCCAACCTGCCTAAAGGTCTCCCGGAAATTTTTGGGCACTTCCAGCGAAAACTAGGTGTTCTTTACTCTTGCGAAGGGTGTTCAAGTTCACTAAGGGCAAGAGGTTCTCTTGTAGAAACAAAATGTCAAAATTAGATATTTTCTGGTCCAAAGGATTATCCTTATCCTTCGTTCCGTTAAGGTTGAATGAGGATAAAGAAAATTCAATTTTAACAGTCATTTTCTTAGCTGGCTAGAACGTTTAGCTACGACATTACGTGGGATTCAGCATTTCAGAGAAAATTAAACATGATCGCCATGACAATTAGCACATTTGGGGGTAGCCTAGCACGGGGAATCACGGGACGATTCATGCTCTCCTGTGCAGCAGGAGCAACCTTTAGGGTTATAACAAGTGACCTTCAGGCTATTTGGCAATTGGCAGTTATGAGAGAACTTAAATGGATGCTGGAACTCATGAACTCAGAAAATCTCATAACCAAATTTCACGCCAAGCTTCAGCGCATTAGCAAGAGCAATTGAATTTTCGAAAAACCTTTTAGCAGCAACGGAATTGTCAATTCATTTTATATCCTTAATATCGCCGCAATGAATTAGCATGCCCATGTCAAAAACATTTGATAAACCTTTCACAATACCGATATATTTTATTTCATTTACTTTGACGTTACAGTTGCTCATTACAGAGGGAACAGAATTGCAAAAGTCTTTAGCAGCAGTCTCATAAATTCACACCACCAATTTATTGCCGGAGGGTTTTATGCTATGAAAACATTCATGGCCAGGTATAAGGTCAATCACATCACGGCGTTTTACAGGATTGTTCTGGTGAGGTGGAACTTTTGAAATGACAATAGTTGTATGATTATCAACAATTGGCTGGAGTCCAGGTCATTAATATGAGGAAAGTTGAGATCATAAGACACAATTTTCTCACGGATTTGCTTGAGTTCGGAGTCAATGTTTAGAAGCCTTGATGTGAGGCTTGAATATGCAACGCCTGGAATGACAGGAGCCTTGGTAGGCAAAATAATCACGTAAGGAGACAAAACAAGATCATCAGACTCAAATTTCTGAAAAGTCTTAATTATATTATTTATGTGAAGGTAATTAGCTAGATCACCTTCCTGTCGAGGCACGCGTTCGCCCACAAACACTCGAGACCATAAGTCAGTTTTAGCTATCATAGTAGACTTTTCATCAAAAAAGTCAGCCGCGTGTTTGGCAATAATTTTCATTATCCACCCCTTCATGAATATTTGACTGCACAAAATTTAGCACTGCAGAATGCACAGGCTCTATCATAATAGTTATTCAGAAGAGACAAACCAGGTCACGAGTACAAAATAACTCTAAATAAGCCACAAAAAAAGTTAACCAGAGTTCAAAAGTATTATCAAATATAAAAGTGGCTAGAACCACTATTGCTTTCCCCTGAAGGACAATCTATGCCCATTGAATATCTAAATGTGGACCCCCTCTTGCTTCCCAAATAAAAATGCTGGAGCTACGTCTCTGGTTCTATCTCTCTTTATACGGATCATTTTGATGGACTTTGTCTTAAGGAGCACAGGAAAGGCAATGGGCGAACACGGAATCAAATGGGGAGGATGGGCGCTCCGAAAAGCAGATGAAGATTTGCTAGATATTTTCCAGAGAAATTGCCTACGAATTGTTCTCGGTACCCGGCTGACTGACAGTATTTCAAACAGTAGGCTGTTCGAAAAGTGTGGCTCAATCCTGCTTTCTAGGGCTATAATGAGGGAAAGGTTGAGATAGCTAGGGCCCGTTCTACGGTTGACGGATGAGGGATTGCCGAAGATTGTCCTTTTTGGCCAACCGTCTAGGGCAAAACGGAAAGCAGGTCGTCCACGGTTGGTATGGGAGGATGTTATAAAGAAAGATTTAAAGGAAATTGGAACTCCATGGGAGTTTGTAAAGAGGGAGGCTTTGAATAAATTGTCATGGAGGAGGAGTGTGCGTAGCTTTGTTGGCCTCAGATGGCTTCGTGCTGCGGTGAATTTTTAGTAGTAGTTGTTGCAATCAAGTTTACAGAAGAAAAGTAATAAAATTTAATCTGTCATAACAT
This sequence comes from Artemia sp. Kazakhstan ARC1039, assembly GCA_029168905.1. Classification (NCBI taxonomy): domain Eukaryota; kingdom Metazoa; phylum Arthropoda; class Branchiopoda; order Anostraca; family Artemiidae; genus Artemia; species Artemia sp. Kazakhstan ARC1039. Next base: position 46,737 of record JAQQPU010004531.1, read on the forward strand.
ATATTCCAGGCTGTCTTGGCAGTTTTGATTTTTCATTGTTGTAATATAAAAGAGAGAATGTTTCAAACACATTTTATGTCCAGTAAAAAGGAAATGACACACTGGTCTATAGAAGTTTAGGGAAAAGTAGCTCTTTTGTAGTTTTTCTTAACTTCTGTTCGTTCTGTGAGTTTGAATTATTCTGAGACTTTAAGTTTGCCCTTCATAGCTTTTAATTTGGCTCTTTATTTTTCTTTCGATATTTTTTTGGTAAGTATCGGGATGTCCGGCAAAAACATGGCGCATGATTAAGGAAGTACTTCAGCAGCCAGCGAAAATGACCCCACTTGAAATTGTAACCAAGAAGGAGAAATGTCAAAAAGTGGTGATGGTGTCTCGGATATATTCTTAAATTACTTCTCAGCCATATGCTTAAATTCCTCTCCGATGTAACATGATCCAAGCATTTTTGATTAGGCTACCCTGGTAATTTTGAATATGAAGTGTCAATGTATTTTGCACCTGTACCATTAATTGAGATGAAGCAGATCATCTAGGAAATGATAAGCAATGCCTCTGGTAGTGATTAAAACACAGTTAGAAATGCTTTTTTCTTGAGTTGGTGTTCCAGGAATTTGTTCTAAATCATTAGTCTTACAAACACATTTACTAATAACCCTAACAGGCTCGTTTTCGCCATAATTGAAAAACATTGCTTTTCCTTCGCTGTTGATAGGTATGCTTGTATATATATTTTTATTGCTGCTACATAAACTGCAATTGCTCCTTCCAAAATTAATATACGAATTTTCTAAGAAGTACGCCTCCGTATATTCACTGTGTTGTCGAAAATTTTCCATTGCATCTATAAACTGTTCCGCAGTTGCCAATCCATACCTTGGAAGCTTTTCGTTAAACTGACAACATTTCTTTTGGATATTACTATGAAGCTTTGCCAAAGAATTTCTAGCCGACTTTTCAACAGCATCCGCTCTTTCAAAGAGAATTTTAATCTGTAATTTTGAATACTTTTCGTGATCCCGATAAAACATGCGTAAAATGTTTCTCAATTTACAAAGATCAGCCTGCATTTTGCCATCTTCTTGTATTTCTGAATGTAATTTTTCCTTTGTCCTTATGTGTTCTTCGGTACAACCTCGCAGAGAATTTAATTTTTTCATTATAGATTTTGTCACCCCAGTAACGCTCCTTGATCTTTTGTTTGGCTGTCTCAATTTTTACTTCTCGATACACCTGGACGGTTGAATACCTTTGCTTTTGGTTTTTCTTATATTTGATGCGGTAATCTTCATCATTGTGATAACTCTCCTTGAACTTTTGTTTGGCTGTCTCAATTTTTGCATGTCTATAATCTTCATCATTGTGATAACACATCTTGCTGCTTTGGTTTGCTCTCTCAATTATTACTTCTCGATACGCCTGGTCGGTTGAATACCTTTGTTTTGCTCTCTCAATTTTTACTTCTCGATACGCCTGGTCGGTTGAATACCTTTGCTTTTCTCTTTTCAAGATACTATCTCTGTTGTTTGTGTAGTACTGTTTTTTCAAATTGCGTATAGCTTGCTTCGATCTAACCATTATTCTAATCAAGAATGAGAGAATTTACATCTTTGTCGTTCTTAAGTAGTAATTATGACGTCACGGCGTAATGATTTTATTGACGTCATGGCGCAATGATATTATTTCATGACGTCATCAGAAACAACAATATAATTTCGTGTTTTACTATTCACGTCATAGCTCTAATATAAAGCTATGACGAAATTCATTATTTATCTAGTAGGGTTTCAGACAAGATAGTTCTAATGATGTACTTTTGTTTTGATCTTACTCTATTTTTAGGAGTTTTGGGTTTTTATATTTCTTAGCATGGGACTGATCGTCTCTTACTAGGTTGCTAGCTACTGCTGCAACCCAAATTATAAGAGGCAGCCTGGCCGAGTGGTCCAAGACACTGGTGTTAGCCACCAGTCTCTTCGGAGGCGTGGGTTCAAATCTTACCGCTGGTATACGATTATGTTTGAAAGACTGCAGTGTGAAAAGACATCAAAAATGCAGTTTTTGGTGGAAAAATTTATTCTCTTTTAGAAATAATTTATTTTAGTTACTATAGATTTTTAACCCAATTAATTTCCTTTAAAATGAGCTATTGAACAACCCTCTACGATGTTCCAGTGCCAAGCTATCTGTGGAAAAGAAAAAAGAAAAGAGAAAAAAATATCCCGTTTGGGGAGAATAACGTGGTTAAAGTCAATTTTCTTGATTTTCAAGCCAATATATTTCCCTTGCTGTTCAAGCCAAGGGACAGAAAGTTTCCTATACAGGGGTTTCGGACAAGGCGGTTCTAATGGTGTTCTTTTTGTTTTGATCTGACTTTGTTTTGATATGCATTTTTAATGGGCTAGGTGTCGTTCTTTATTGTAATGCTTGATTGAAACCATTATGTAATTATGAATGAGAACATTTACAGTTCTGACGCTTCTTATATAGTAATTATGACGTCACGGCGTAATGATTTTATTGACGTCATAGCGCAATGATATTATTTCATGACGTCTTCAGAAACAACAATATATTTTCGTGTTTTTCTATTCACGTCATAGCTCTAATATAAAACTATGACGACATTCAATATTTATCTAGTAGGGTTTCAGACAAGGTAATTCTAATGATGTACTTTTGTTTTGATTTGACTCTATTTTTAGGAGTTTTGTTATATTTCTTAGCATTGGACTGATCGTCTCTTACTAGATTGCTAGCTACTGCCGCAACCCAGATTAATATATATATATTTATTTATGAGAGGCAACCTGACCAAGTGGTCCAAGGCACTGGTGTTAGCCACCAGTCTCTTCGGAGGCGTGGGTTCAAATCTTACCGCTGATATACGATTATGTTTGAAAGACTGCAGTGTGAAAAGACATCGAAAATGCAGTTTTTGGTGGAAAAATTTATTCTCTTTTAGAAATAATTTATTTTAGTTACAAAAGGTTTTTAACCCAATTAATTTCCTTTAAAATGAGCTATTGAACAACCCTCTACGATGTTCCAGTGCCAAGCTATCTCTGGATACAAAAGAAAAGAGAAAAAAATATCCCGTTTGTGGAGAATAACGTGGTAAAAGTCAATTTGCTTGATTTTCAAGCCAATATATTTTCTTTGTTATTCAATCCAAAGGGCGGTAAGTTTCCTTTATAGAGGTTTCGGACAAGGCGGTTCTAATGGTGTACTTTTTGTTTTGATCTGACTCCTCTGTTAGGAACTATGGGTTTTTATATTTCTTAACATTGGACGTGATCGTCTCTTACTAGGTTGCTAGCTACCGCTGCAACCCGGATGTCATACCATTAAGAGTGGTTAAATTGATTCTACCACTAATCTAGAAGCCACTTTTTTCCCTAATTAACTGTGCATTAAAAGAGGGTTTCTTCCCGAGTAGATCGTGTGACTCCTGTTCATAAGGGTGTTCATAAAACAAATAGTGTAAGAAATTACAGGCTGATTTCTATTTTTCCTGTGCTATCACGTATTTTTGGAGAAGTACTTTGCTGACCGTCTTAATGCATATTTATGGCGTCGTAATGTGTCAAATCCTATCCAATTCTCATTTCGGCATGGTTGCACAACAGAAAAAGCTGTTGCCTATTTAAACAGCATAGTCAATCAATCACTGGATGAAGAATACAGGGTTTTAGCAATATTTCTAGATACAATTAAAGGTTTTGACGCAGTAGATCATGACCTGTTGCTTATAAAATGTGAGTTTTATGGCATAAGAGGTCCTGGGCTTAACATTCTGTGTGCATTCTTAGCAGGACTTCTACACTGTGTTCGTATTAATTCAAAGCGTTCGTTAAGTTTTCTTATTACACATGGAGTTTCTACAAGACCCTCTTCTTGGTCCGCTATTATTCTGCATATTTGCATGCCAAGTGTCAAAAATTATTTCAGTGAATTATTCCATGATCCATAAGATGTGACAGTACAGATATTTGCTGGTGACACGTTGCTTGTTTATCTTGGAAGAAATGAGAATGGGTTACTTGAATTAAGCAAACAATCTTTATAAAAGGTTACAGCTTGGATGCGTGTGAAAAAAACTACAGTATTATCCGGTTAAGAGTAGTTTTATTATATTCTCGGGAACAGCTACATATAATCCATGGATTTCTTGATTAAAATTTAGTTGTGGCGAGATTGAAAGGAATTGTTCAATCTTGTATCAAGCATTGAGGTGCTACGCTTGATGAAACTTTGTTATTTAGGGAACATGTTAAAATATGTCTACGATTTTACCACGGAAGATCAGAATACTTAGAAAAGTCACACATTCCCGCATCGCATTTTAAGGCTGTCGTATTTCTCTGTAATACTTCCGTATATTTTTTATTGTTCTTCAGTCTGGTTAGGGACGTGCCCGTCACTAGTGAATCCAACACGAGTTATCAAAAAGAAGGCGATCCATTTACTCTGCAATAAATCTTATAATGATTTTGTGAGATTGGAGTACGGAAGGCAACAAATTTTATCAGCTGCTGGCTTATGGGATTCTTGTCATCTGCTTCTTATGTTTAAGTATAATAATAATAATTTACCTTTATACTTCTAAGGCAAGTTTCAGGTTAGGTTCAAAACAAGAAGTACACTAATAGAACCGCCTTGTCAAAAACACATCTAGAAAACTTACGATCCCTTGGCTTGAATAACGAGGAAAATCTATTAGCTTGAAAAACAAGACAAATTGCTTGAACTACGATATTCTGCATAATAAATCTTTTTTACTTTTTCTTCTCCTAAGATAGCTTGGTCCTGGAGCATCATAGAGAGCTTTTTAATAGCTCATTTCAAAGGAAATTGATATGGTGAAAGACTTTTTTTTTAATTAAAACAAATATGTTTCAAAATATAATCGATTTTTACAAAAAACTGCATTTTGCGTGTACAAGATTGATAAATGACGTTATAATCATAGGTTGTAGCGAGGTTGTCTCTTGCTATTCAAATTAACAAAAAGCCACAGGCTTTATTCTGTTTGTAATTTTTATAATAATGAATGGACTATAGCCAATATTAACTGAAGAAATAAAATGAATCATTATAAGCAAGATGATATAAAAAAAATCCGGGTTGCAGCGGTAGCTAGCAACCTAGTAAGAGACGATCACGTC
>JAQQPU010004532.1:8131-51903 GCA_029168905.1 Artemia sp. Kazakhstan ARC1039
CTCAATGAATATGACGACTGGGATACACACCAAGATGAAAACAGCGCCAATTTTGTAACCAAAACACGAAAAAATTCCGTTTTAATGTAGCATATCACATAACTACTCGATTTAGTCGAATCGGATTTTTTTCTCAAACGCAAAATTCAGTTAAAATAGCTTTTTTAGTTTAAAAAAGTCTAACTTCATCCCCCCTGTTCAGACATAGATAGTTTGTTACTATGTCTGTTTGGGTTTGTTACTATGATGTTTGGGTACAAACAATGATGTTTGGGTACAAACATCATTTTTATTGCAATTTGTATGCGATCAAGCTTAAATCGAATGAAACGGAAGTGAAAAAGATGAAAAGAAAACCAGTCATACAAAGAGAATAAAAAATATACAAAATTAGAATCTTAAAAGCAAAGGTATACAAAACCGAAATAAATCCAATCAACTGTTTTAAATAGTTACTTCTTAAGTTAAAAGAACTGAACTGAGATGAATTCGAACACAGTGATAAGCTTAAAAGCAAAACATTCCATTTTTTATATCTAGGCGCGCATGGGTATTAGACAAAAATTAATTTATGCCAAACCTACTCTCTAGAATAACAAATCCCTTCATGGCAATAAATTGAATTAAGTGAAAGCATGCAACAGTTCGATCATCTCACGGGAGGGAATAGGAATCTTCAGTATTAGGTATCAAATGCCAATTTGAAACTAACAGCCTATTATTTGCTTTATTAGGTTTTCTTGAGGGATATTTTATCGAGCACATTCCTGTTTCACCTCCGCAATGTCAACTTTGTGAAGAATGCGGTTTACGTCAGAGGACAATACGCCAAAAATAAAGGGTCAATCTACAAGAAAGTTTCCTTTCTAATGCTTCCTAATACTTGAAATTCCTTTTTTTCCGAAACTTAAAGACAATAGGGGATTTTATTTTTAATGCTTGGTTCTTACCATATCCGACGTGAGTGCGCATATGAATCATGCAAAATTTTCATTATTGAATTTGCCTCCAGGTTGTCATGCTTTCTGATGAAAAAATAATTCCTATGGGACATTTATTTTTTTTTTCTTTTCTGGCATGTTGACCAATAATCTGCACGGCGCAGGTACCGATCTCCTGATTCTCTGCCTTCGGCCGAGAGTGCAGTGCTTAGTTGGGGACAAAGAATATGGGATATTCGATTAAATATATTTCTGCTTCTCTCCCGAAATGCCGACTTCCTAATGCTTTCCATTACGTGAAATTTCTTTCATTTTTTGTTCAAAACTAAACAAAATTTACATTTTCCATTCTAACACTTGGTCCTCATCATATCCGACAAAAATTCGCATATTATTCGAACGAGATCTTCCACACTGATTTTTACCTCCAGAGCGGTGAGCTTTCAAAAGAAATAAGATTTTTGTAGGATATTTGATCAAACACATTCCTGTCTGTCCATTGAAATGTCATCTTTGTGAAGAATCTGGCTTACCTTTTTCTTTGCAATAAAAACTTGATATATCTTTAAAACATTGGGTATTGAGACAAAAAGGGAAAATCATTAAGGGAGAGTGAGAGAAAAATTTTCAACATTTTCTGAAAAAATTTAAAGGGTTAACGGACCTAGGAAATTAAGTTTCTTGAATGGACGAGGAAGAGTTGTTGATGGAAAAAACTATTGGGGAATGGGTGTCTGCTAACAATTAGGAATCTGGCCCTGTTTAATCGCGTGGCCTGACCCACCGGGAGTATACTTACCCAGCATTGCAAAATCAACAATCATAACTGAGCCAAAAATATACAATTTGACCTGAAAACCTAACAGAAATAAATAAAGTTTATTAAAACAAAATCTGCCATCGGTGGGATTTGATTGAATCAATGTTCTCTTACACATAAGACAGGCACTCTGGTGTTTAAACAATACCTGGTGTTTAAAGTATTTTCTTGTTCAGGGGTAAATTAACTATTTGCTTCATTTGGACTCCCATGAAGTCCTCTGATTGTCTAGCTATAACCTGCCACACAAGTAATCTTTCAGAGGACCAACAATATCCAAACCTATGAAAAGGATTTCAACTTCATCTTATTGGAATAAAAACTACTACCTTTTTGTACGATGCCAAAATAGAATAATTAATGGAAATCACCAAAATAAAATAGAATAATGGAAATCACCCCTAGGTCAAAGCTAGTCAAAGCTAAAGTGATTTTGTGAAGAATCATGCTTAATAGAGCAGAATATGTTCCAATGATAAAGAACAAATCAACAAGAGCGTTGCCTTCCTAAACGCAATATGTTTTTTTCAGTATCTGTGTCTGATAGAATTCAAAAAGAGTATGAAACCACCCATCCAACACTGCCTGAATTTAATTTGTGGGAATTTCAAGAACCTAATCCTGTTAGCTGCTCAATTAATGGTAGAAATATTTTCCATAAAAGATGTACCGAAAATATCAAGTTTGTTTCTACTAAACTGTAAATTATGAATATAAGCAATGAGCTTAATAAAAAGTTCGTTTTTTCTTTCTTTTTTTTCAGTCAAGCGTTCTCTAAAAGCCAAAAAGTAAATTGAGCGACTGGGTAGATAAATACAAGAAAATCGAACAGGAAATAGAGGAAAATAAAAGTTTAAGAGAACAAGAAAATAAAAGTACAAGAGTGAGATTTATATATTTTCAATAAAGTGCTTCATTTATTTAGAATATTACGACATTGTTTTTCCTTACTATCGGAGGGGGGGGGGAACTACATACCATGGAATTTTAGAAATGTATTTTTTCCCCAAATTCTAAATATTTGCACGGTTTTTACTGTATTTTCCATACAAGCCAATTTTCCTTTTTTTTCACTTTATCCTCTCTGCGAAAGAAATTCCTATGTACGTGTCTTATTATCATTATAATAGCAACTATCAAAGCTAAAGCATAAAATTATACTTACTCGTCAGCGACATCATGCAAATTACTGAAGTAGCCGCTAATTCCCAACTGATCAAAGGTTTTTTTGGCTTCTTCGGCCCAATTTTTATTAGCTCTAGGATTAATTGGACTAGGATGCATCAGCAGCCCCACCTGCGGAAAAAAGCAACCTACAATCTACTTTATTAACAAACATGGGCACTTACGACCGTGGATAAAATCGAAAATTGGTAGATAGGGGAAGGGGCTAAAAACACACCAAGGGCATCACTTATGGGGGGGGGGGCAATATCTTCGGCCAGTCAGTAAAAAAATAGTAGCGCAAAAAAACACTATTTCACAGGTTCGATTTTTTTTTAACTACGCAAATGCGCTGATGGAAATATGTGACGTAAAATCAATGAAAGAAGGTCAATCTCTGTCGGAAAAAAGAAGTAATTTTAATAGCAATATCAACCAAATCTGACGGTAAAAATGAACAGCGATTCGATAAAATCCATCGTTCAATCCCCCCCCCCCACGAAAATGTTGGGTAGTGACGCCTCTAAATACATCAACATTCATCATTGGTACTTAGTACGTATAATTTAGTAAACTTTCACCATTAATGCTTTACTTGACTTACTTGACTTAAGGCTTCTACCGAGGGTTCGGCGTAGAGAACGATGAGACCAGGCACCTCCAGGTTGACCTATCGCTTGCAAGGCTCGCAGCTTCTTCCCCGGGATGTGGGCTTGGCGAGGAATTCACCGGCTTTGTCTTTCCACCTAGTGGGGGGCGTCCTCTGGGTCGCTTCCATCCATGTAGAGTAAGTTGAAGTCGAATGCGACCCGTGCTCAGTGTCGCCTGACATACGAAGGAGGTGACCGTACCACCGAACAGTACGCTGGGCAAGCTGCGTCGAGAAAAGAGTTTGTGCCGTACGTGACAGGAGGGGTTGCTAACGAAGTTAGTCTAGTGAAGTCCCTCGATTCTTACACATTGTAAATACGCATTTTGGTAAAGCGGCTTATGTTTGGCTTTCGCCAGATGCTGCTCAGCCTCCCAACAAGTGCCGACGCTTTGGCTATTCGAGATGTAAGCTCTTTTGTGATCAAGCCATCCCTGGACAGAATAGATCCCAGGTAAGTCAAGTCTTCAACCAGGCCTACTCGGTTGCTTCCGATATTGACTTCCTTTACGGTAGAACGGGACTTGGGGGGCTCAAGGAGCATAACTTTGGTTTTCTGCCACTTGATCTTCAGTCCAACTTTCGAGGCTTCTTCTGAGAGCATCTGGAGAGCTTTGATGACCTTTTTGACGGTGTCCGCAACCAGCGCTATGTCTTCGGCGAAGTCAGCATCAGAGAGTAGTTGGTCTCCGAACTGACGACCGAACTGAAAGCGATTCGTCGTGCTGGTAATAACATGGTCTATGACGCAGTTGAAGAGCTCGGGAGCGACGGCGCAACCTTGCCGGACGCCCGTCTTCACCGAGAATGTGGGACTGCGTCTTCCATTGAATTGCACGCATCTCTCCGTATCGTCTTACAGCTTTTCAAAAAGCGAACAAAATTTCTGGGGTAGGCCCGTAGTTCTCAGTATCAGCCAAACTGAACGGCAATCAACAGAATCGAAGGCAGTGGAACTCTCGCATTTTCTCGATCAACTGGCACAAAGTGAAAATTTGCTCCGTCGTCGACCTGCCGGGCATGAACCCTGCTTTCTGGGCTCTTCTCTTTCCACGCAAAAAGGTGGAGCACCTTTCCAGGAGTGACATGGCGAAGAATTTACCAGGAACGGAGAGAAGCGTGATCCCACGATAGTTGGAGCAAATTTGACGGCTGCCCTTGCGTTTCCAGAGTGGCAGCATGATGACAGCACGCCAGTCGTTCGGTATGCTTTCCGTCGTCTATACAGCTGAGAAGATTAGCTGGAGCCACAGAATCATCGCTGCACCCCCGTACTTGAGGAGTTCTGCAGAAATACCACAGACGCCAGGGGCTCGATTGTTATTTAACCGTTTTACAGCATTTCGAATCTCAGAGGTGATACACGGTTGCGATACGAGGTCAGAAGTAGCCTCAGGTGTGGCCATGGCTGCTTGAATCAGATCTGGGTCGGGATGAGCAACTGCCTCGGCGTTCAGAAGCGTTGAAAAGTGACTGGTCCAGGCGGAAAGTTGGCCTGCATCATCATCCAACATGCTGCCGTCAACAGGTAAAACACGGCTCACAGTGGAATTCTTCCCTTCTGTCAGCTCGCGGAGGTGTTTGTACAGGGAGCAGGTGTCTCCTTTCCTTGCAGCATTTTCAAGACCAATAGCTTTCGTGTCGACAAAGGCCTTCACAGCTCTGTGCAGTAGGCTATTGCGCAGGCCATTGAGTCGTCTGTACTCTGGCATATTCTTTGCTAAGCGGGCCTTCCGGCACAGCTCGATCATGGACAGAGTCTCCCGAGATATCTAGGGTTTGTTCTTGTGTCTGCTGCGGCCAATGGTATTCCCAGCAGAATCGAGTATGTTATCTTTGAAAGACTTCCATGCTACTTCAGGGTCGTCCAGAACTTGGAGGCAGCTAAACCGGTAAGAGATATCGAGAGCATACTTCTGTTGCATCTCAGATGTAGCCAGACTACTAAGATAGAGCTTGAGAGGCCATCTTTCTTGTCGTTGCGCTTTCAGGCGTAGCCTACAGTGTGGCGACTGCCATCCTATTGTCTGTGTTTCGAAGCTCGGCCGACCTAAAGTCCGGCAATTTGTTATTGACGAGCACCAGGGTCCGGAGATCATAACATAATCGATCCTCTTCTTTATCTGGCCGTCGTTAATATACCAAGTGTATTTGTATATATCTCGTCTCTGAAGGAGCGTGTTTGATATTTCCAGATTATGCGTATTGCAGACCTGGAGGAGTCTTTGTCCGTTGTCATTCAGTGGATCCGAAGTCTCAGGGCCGAGAACATTTTCCACACGGCCTCCCTGTCATTTACCATCGCGTTAAGGTCTCCCAGTAGTGAAAATGTCGTGCGGTGGAACTCTAGACAGGGTCACTGAGAGCTCTGCGTAGAACTGATCCTTCACTTCCGCAGGACTCGGATTGGTGGGAGCATAGCATACAATAAGTGTCCACTATCCATGCTTGTACTGGAGCTGGGCCATCAGTATTATGTCTGAAATTTGTTTATGGGAGAGAAGGCATCTCTTGGCTCTGGCGTTCAGCACGAGGCCTACACCATTTGTCTTGCTTTTTGGGTCACCAGACAAGATCAGGTGATATCCTTCACCAATTATTATTATTATTATTTATTGAAAAACCCATTAATCAAAAAACATGACAAGACAGAGTAAAGGGAAAAAAAAAGAAAAAAAAGAAGAAAAGATGAAAAAAAAGCAAAAACAAACAAAACAAAAGCTAACGAACAAGAAACCAATAACACAGACAAAAAAAAAAAAAAACAGAACACTATTGAATTAGATCACTATTGAATTAAAACATGGTACCAATAATTCTGTGAATCCCAATTTCGGTTATGTTTGGCAATTAATTTAAGGATTGCAAGATTAGGATCCCCAAGTTTGAATTTTCTGATTAAAGGAGAATTTCGATGCCAAGGAGGCAACCGAAGCAAATACTTAGCAAACCCAAAGAAAATGGACCGGACTTTCAGACAATCAGTTCTAGTAAACAGCTTCCAAAATGGGGCAATATACAAAATGTGAGGGAGGACTACGGCATTGAAAAGGTTGGCTAATAGTAGGCGGCTGAATCGAAGTTTTGCTGAAACAATTGATGCATAAGAAGCAGATATACGTCGTGTGAGATGGTCTAGGAGCAGGGATCGGGTGGGGCATAGCGACGAACCAATGGGAAGATCTGACTGTCTTCCGACAAGGCGGGTTTCCGTAAGCCCAATCACACCTACATTGAAGCGTTTTAGCTCGAAGGCAAGCATTGATTTAGCTCCAGGAAAGTTGAGTGTGAGTAGGTTCCAGGGGGCGAGGCGTATTCCACCTTGGTCAAGAAGGTTCATTCGATGGTCTGAAATCGGTCCAGGGACAATCTGGGGTCGTGGAAGGTAAAAGAAGGGTAGGTCATCCGAGGCAGTAAAATCGTTTTTCGTTGCAGTAAAATTTTCGGGTGGAGGGTTGCAGGCCCATCCGACCCTATGCCTGGGATCTAATTAGAGCTAGGACTTGCCTAGATACTGAGAGTCCCTTGGGTGGGATCCACCCACCTCATCACGTTGAGGCTGCCGCTTAACATGGAGCGTTTAGTTAGGGGAAACCTCACATCCGGAGGCACGTGGTCAGCAGACATAGTCTGCCTCATTCCGGACGAACCCCAGCATTAATGCTAAAACATTAATGCTTTAGCCATATACAAAAAAAGGGAGGCACATGTTCAGGTGGCTTCAATATTTTAACACTCCTATCTTAAGCAAGGGCGTCAGTAGCCAAAATTTTTGGATGGCTCGTGTTTCATTCTTTCGTCAATGATTAACATTATGTCGATCTCTTTCATACCGTATAACCTGAAAAAGCCTTGATTCTCGTCCCTCGGCCACAAAGTCTGACGTTTAGTTCGACCGTGCCACACAAATGTTTTTTCTGCACTCTTGCAGTTTTAATACTTCAACATAAGACATTTTGCTATCATTCGATATATGAGACCTAGCCAAATCTATTTAGCGAATTACCTTTTTGAGAGTTAGTTTGAAAATTTTTCAAATTGAAAATCGTTTAAAAAAAGGAAGATGTCCTACTTTTAAGCCAGATTAGATGGTTGTCTAAGAAAAAGCTTAAGTAATATCATACTTCTGGATCGATGAGGAGATAGATCAGAAACATATCAGATCAATATCTTGTCCTTTTTCATATGATCATGATCATTAAGTACTTTAGGTACCAAATAGTACATTTTAATCACACCTAATTGATTCTTCTGGCTACATCCAAGGACTCACCCTTTGTTGACACCTGCCAAATGCCCCAGCCCTCGGCATTGAGGACACCTGTCTAGTGTTTTTTCTATATTGCACGCCTAAAAAACAATGTGAGATGAATGTCAGATCAATATCTTGTCCTTTCGGAGCAATAGAATTTTTCACATGGGAGTATAAACCTTAAACAAAGATGAAGTTGTTTTGTGTGGTAACAACACAGCTTCTCATAGATGGTACGAAAGCTGTATCCAGGGGGGTACTGGGTTTGACTTCCTCCCCCGTAATTTATATTCGACTCGCAAATAGTAACAAAAATACATGTAAACAAATTCTCGATATGTTTCGCACAATTTATTTTGAAACTACACCACCCCCTCGGAAAAAATATCCCCCGAACGTGGATACGCTCTTGGCTGGTACCCATGTTTTTTTTTTTTTTTTTTTTTTTTTTAAATCGAGTAACATCTGTTTATTAAATCTTTAATTTACCGACTACTTCAATGGAAACTAACGTCGATGACAGCGGGGAGGCCCCATATAATCCCATAATATAACAGTAAAGAAATACTAAAAATTATGACAAAATACTTGTTTGTTTAAAAAGAGAAGTGAAGAAGTATTTTTCAAATGAGGAAATATAGTGTACTGAGTTTTATTTATTGAAATTGAACCAAGGCTGTTTTTTTTTGGGGGGGGGGGGGGAGTTAATTTAATTAGATTTTTCGACAAAGTTATAATGAGAGAGAGAGCAGTTTTTGTTTTTTAATTGATTGAGTAATTGACTGGAGTCAAAGGGTTGCAGCCAGGGGCGAATCTCCAGCATTTTTATTGGGGAGGGGGGCAAGAGGGGTCCATATCTGGATAGTCAAAGGGCATGGCATGTATAATATTTTTTCTCCACATTATTGGGGGGGGGGGCAACTTCCCCCTTGCCACCCCCAAACGACACCCCTGGTTGCAGCTGTTTGCTATCAGGCACATTGTGCCTTCCCTGGGCGGTTGTTGTGTTTAATGTTTATTGTATGAGTGTGGCCTTTCCGGGTTAAATAGCCTTAGTATGGACCACTTAACATAGGTTACCCACTAATTTGTTACACTTCTTTGTAAAAATTGAAAAGATAAATAATGGAGATCTCTATTTTTGTTCAATTCAATCAAAGCTACTGGTGGCAGAAAACGAATTGATTTGAATGGACTGAATTCATATTCGTGGTACACGAAACCTTTTACATAATATATTTAAAAAACTCACTCTTTTAAATAACATATCTCTACACTCAATGAGGGACAAGTAAGGACCTAAACAAGTGACAAATGTATTTAGCATGACGAAAATCTGAACTGAACACAAAACAAATGACATGACAAAACAATCAGCCCATTGTTATCGGTCCTCCATTAGTTTAATTAAAAACCAATGGAGCAATTTAACAAGATTTTAGAAAGGGTTCTAAGGTTTCGAAAAAAAGGAGAAAAAGGAAGAATCAAATTTCAAGTAAAATCGTTATAATCACATAGCTCACTAATGATAGGTAGTATTTTTTTTTAAGTTCATTTATAAAATGTGGCGACACGTACACAAGGGCACTTAAAAACCCGCTCTTCAAAAACCTTTAAATTCTGAGAACATTGCGCAAGACTTTTTTTTTAGCAGTCGGCGCTCTACCACCTGAGTTTATCTTTAGCCATTTAATGATGATTTCGCAAAAAATGTATTATTAGAATTCCTTCTTGATTGAAAAAAAAGTATAATTGATAGTAAAAGGAACCAAAAAACCATCAGATTTCCTAAATAATAAAAAAGATAAAAATAAGCAAAAAAGCAAGATACCTTCACGTCCAGGTTGGTCTTTTTAACTACTCCGGAGACTTGTTTAAACACAAAATTTCCCACGCAAAGCAATGATTTAGGCCGCAACACTCTGATTACTTCCAGTAATGCTGCGTCGCAGAGGGACAAAAGAATCTTCCTCTCTGTAAGCTTCAACATAAAATTAAACAAATTAGCTAGAACAGTTCAACCATCCAAAGACAAAAAGCAGGTATGCACATTGTTTTTTTTTTTAGCCTTTCCAGACCTTTTGACATCCCCATACTCCAAAAAGAAGAAGAGAAACATAGAATGGCATACACGCTAAGAAGTCCTAGTTTATAGTTTGTAATTATACAATCTCTACATAGTTTACATAATCTATACATACATAATACATAACAATACATAATAGATTATACATAATAGATAATTGATTATGTAGGCCTATATATAATCTATACAATATTTTATAATTATTATAATATAGTTTATAATTATATAAATTATACAATATATCGAAGTCCTAGGTCCTAGTTTATAATTATACACAGAGGTAACGGTAGATTACAATTCTGATACACTTGTACAGTCTTCAGTGCCATTTCTAAAATTTTTGTTGGGGGAAGGGGGGAGTTTACCAAAAGAATGGGAAAGAAGGGGTTTATCTCCCGTGGATTTGCCTAACGGTCTCAGAAATTTTTTTTACCTGCATTTTTAAGACCAATTTCTGAGTTGAAGAAATAAATTTTAGCTATTTTTAGGATAAACAATTTTTTGGCCGGCATATTTACGACAAATAAAAAGTCAGAGAGATTTTTTTGGAGGGGTCTAAAACCCATTAATCCGCATCTCACCTGGATACGGCCCTTGATGTTCTCCAAAGAAATAGGTATCCCTAAAAATAATGACGATGAAAAGAGATTAAAGAGAATTACAGTCGAGAAAATTTTGGATATTTTTTACAGTTAGTCTGATGAGCCCCAATATACACCTAATTTATCTTCTATCTTATTTAGTAGATCAGAGGCTATCTGACGTGATTTGACAAGTTTTTGACCAAGCTAAGTCTAAGAGATAATTCTAGACTAAATCATGTCTCTGATACGTTTGCGCAGTCTTCTAGAGAAAAAATTACCCTAGACAATTATGAGGATGAAAAGAGATTAAAGAGAACTTAAAAAAGAATTTACAGAATTTAATTTGTCTCTTTTTTAATTTAGTAGCTCAGAAGCCTTTTGCGACAATGACTCACAAAAAAATAACTGATTCGCTAGTATCCATCGATGGCGGTTCAAATTTTGGATTTTGTGCAATCGCGGATATTGGTGAATGACTCACTTTTTATGGTTTTTAGGTATTTGGTTTTAATTCTTATAATTTTTGGCTTTTATTGAATTTCATTCATCTTTTAATTATGTTTTTTTCATTGGCTTTTTGTTGCTGTGTTTTTTTTCACATTGACTTTCAGCGTTTTATTTTGTTGTTTTTTTCCTCGGCACTCTCATGGAATACATTTTTTCGTTTCGCGCTGAGGAAGAGAGGCATTTGCCCCCTCAAAATATTCGCTTTGTTGTGTTTTGTCAGTATTTTCATTTGGCCTTTAAAATCCCATTTTTGCTCGTTTTTCTATCTTTATGGAAAAATTGATTAATAAGTTAGATTAATCCCTTCAATTAGACTTAAAAAGAGGTAACGTACCTTTAATTCAGGGGGTGTTACATTCTTCCCTGATATCTTCATGAAAGATAGTGGACAATAGTTGTACATAAAAAGCGTCTCGAATAGCCTCTCTGGTGTTCCTGACAAATCTCGGATGAAACCCCAAAACCTTTTACCGCTTATTTCACTTCTATGACACTGAAACCCTAGTATTGGTCGCTTAGGATGTTCACTCGCAGGCTTTATTATTTCACCTATTATATTAAGCCAATCTCGAACAACTGAGACCTCTCCAAATGGAACCTAAAAAGACAATATGTAATACAATCAGGGACAAAGGTTGTTGGTTTGACGATGAAATTAGCCTTTATCACGAAAAATGTACACTTTGTTTTATTGATTAAAATTAAATGAAAAAAAGTTCTAATGAAAGTCAAGGATAATGTTAAAACTTAAAACAAACAGATATTATCCTATATATAAGGGGGCAACCCTCTCCCCTCCTGATCCCCCTTTTTAAACTAAGTTTCGACTACTTCTTTCTTGAAAATATTTTAGAATGCAATACAAATAGCCAGTTGGTGATTTCAGGTGTTTCCAAATCTCTTTTTTTTAAATTTTAATTGTTATTCGTTTTCAATTTCATAATCAGGCATTGATCCACTAGATTTCGAAAAACGTCTCTTTTGGTATTTTCACTAGAAAATACCCTTTTCTGGTATTTCAATAGAAAAAAAAATCAAAGTAACCCCAAAATTGCCCCCAGCCTCTAGATTTTGAAAGCTAAATTTTGACAGCCTCTACATTCACCTGAATTGCAGGACTGCCACAGGTTCAAGGAATCAAAAATATGAACTTTTTTGGTGGACAAAAGGGACCATTTATGACACTGAAAAAAGGACCAGTAGGGACCTGGTCCAGGTGACTAGGTATATTCAAACCAATCCCTCATAAATCTGAAACTAGGACGGTCGGCAATATAGCATCATGGTCTTCTGGAAAGACTTGGGTAATTTCAAGATGATTTGACCCTTTATCTTTCCATATGGATCTTTTCATGTTTATTTTTTTTCTTAATTTTGAAAGATGAAGGTACAAAAATTCGAAACATTCACAAGTAAATACTTTGATTAATGACCAGAAAATCATCACAGACCGCAACATTTCCAAATCACTCGTTTTTTTTCTGGCTTTGCTTCCTTTAAACCTTCAGAAGTGCAGTTACCAAGGAGTACCTTTATCTCGCATAGGTACTTATAAGTACGTGAGAACTTTAAACAGCTGTTTATTCCTTTTTCTGTTCGCTGTTCAATAAAAGTGACCCATGCAAATAGTTTGGACTACCTGAATTTCAATCGGGTCTTTCTTCTCAATGTTCATTTTAATCTCCTTTCTGGCTTTTTCGACCATCTCGTCAGTAGCTTGCTCTTTGTACCCAGCGGCTTATTTCTTGCAATGACTTTTCAAGAGCCTTTCTTCGCTTGCCGGAAATAAATTCAGCGAGCATTTGTTTTTCCTTTTCTGCTTTTTCTGCAAGCTTCCATGGTTCTTCTTTACACTTTTTTTCCAGCTCTCTCTAGTTCTCGAGATTACTTTCTTACCTTGAGACGACATTTTCGTTTCACAGTAGTTGTTTTGATTTATGATGGAGAGAGTACTTTACTGCTGAAGAAAGTAGCCTGCCCATGATACCTTGTTTTGACACCATTCGCAAAAAAAAAGTTAAGTACTGGACTTAACTCGAAACCTCAACTTCGTAATTTAGACTCAGAGCAATTTGACATGAGGCATTACATAAGTAATAATACGTAAAGGCATGAGGATGAAAAAATGGAGACATAAAGATCCTGCCAGTTTTTTACTTTGTACAGAAGGCGATAAACCTCTAATGAAGGGTTTTCGAACATGGCGATTCCAGTGGTATACGTTTCGACCTGAGGCCATTTTCAAGAGGTCCAAGGCGTATTTTTCTTTTTTTTAATTCCGAAAGAAAAATTTCGAGACTACAAATTAATGTTTATTTGAAAGTGAATAACACTTACTACTCCTGGATTTCTTTCAGTTGACTATTTTTAGCATAAATTTTTTAAACCATTTTCTTAATTTTTGGTTTCTATGGCCTGAGGATTGTTCTTTACTAGGTTGCAGGTACTGCTGTAGCAATGACTTAAAGATTAGGTACGCAAGGGTTTGACATCAAAAGCTACTTTGGTGAAGTTAATGGTCCATAAAGAACGAGCCGAGAAAGCATGTCGAATCTCTGTGAATACATATATAAAAATGGATACAAATATGCGCGGCAGCTTAAGTGACTCCAGAGGGAAAGTCCATCGAATCTCTTCGTCCATCATTACCAAGAAGACCTGGAAGCTATAGTCTTGAAATTATTCTGCAATCTTCAGGACACTAATGGTCACTAACACACTAAAAAGACTTGAAAGAGCTGTTTTAGGGACTTTTAGGGACCGTCTCCAGTTTAAGAAACTTTAAGGACCTTGTGGCAGACCTGATGATGGATACTCCTACCCCTTAGCCTCCCGTTCTTAACGGTAAAGTCTAACTTTGGTAGAATAATACTTTTAAGATATTGGTTCATTAAAGTTTCTGCACCCTTTGGAAAGTCCAAATATATTCCTTCAAATGGAGCGAGGTTAAGGTATAAACAACCCTCCCTCAATATTGATCTGCAAGACCTCGCATAGAAATTTTGCAATTATGGGCCTAGACTAGCTATTTACAAGGCCTGATACATCACCCACAAAAAAGATGCACATAACTTCCCCCTCACAATTGGTACACAACTATCTAACATTGAATAACATTACTGTATGACAACCGTTACTTTGTATCGAATGTATGGTAAAGAACGAATACAAAACTGCTTGTCAATACGGACTCTGATATCTGAAGGCTTCAGAAATACTTTTTGGTAGTAAGTGTGTTTGCTATCTCAAAATTTTTAATTGATAGTGTTTTGGCCCTAATTTCAGCAGAAAATGGCAGAAATTCATACTTTGCCGTGACCCTATCTCTTTCATTATTAAACAGGGCACTAGAACTTTACAATTGAACGAATCTTCTCCCAATATTCTAGGGCCACTGGTTAGATACAATCATTTCGGGGGGGGGGGGGACACAAAAGAATTAGGAAAAACAAATCATAATAGGAATTTCATATTTTACAAGTACTGGATCCAAACCTTCAATTTGGATTCTTAATCGTTAAGTTTTTTTTAGCACTTTAAAAGAACTATTTATTCTACCTTTGTGATTCATGGGTCATTCTTACAGAATTGGAACAAAATTCGAACTTTAGCGTAAAGAGCGAGGTATTGACGAGGGGGTGAACCCCCTCTCATATACGTAATAATTTATTTTCGTTTTAAGTTTTAATGTTGCTCCTTACTTTGAGTTGAAAAAACTTGTTTTTTTTATATTTAATTTACATCAAAATTGCATCCCTTTTAGGTTATGTTTTCTGCTTATCCCGAACTTACAAAATTATCTTGGGTAAACAGCATCCGACGAGTATCTTCAAAATTAGTGAATTTTATGTATTCAAAATAAGCATAGAAAACAGATTCTTTGATGTTACATTATTATAAGAATAACGAATTGTATCGAAATACTGAAACGAATTGTATCACAAATATTTTCTTTTGTACTTAATATTGAAAATAAACATTAAAATTACAGTAATATTTTGAACTGATGAACTTTCAGCAATTAATATAATTATATATCAAATATTCAGTTTAATTTATTAGTTCTTTCTAAAATTGTTCAAGACCCCTAAAATTGTCCCCTTCCTTAACTGTAAAAACCTAAAGCCTACTGCGTCACTGGCGCTTCGCTGAAAACGAATTGTATTACAAATATTTTTTTTTCTAGTTCTTACAGCATTGAAAATAAAAGTGAAATTACAGTGATATAAAATCTTGAACTGATGGATCTTTAAACAATTAACATGATTATATATAAAATATTCAATTTGATTTTGTTTCTACTTACCAAGACTGTTCAAGACATATGGTTTTCAGTAAACCGCCACGACGCAGTAGGTTTTAGTCTTTTACAGTGAGAGAAGGAGGCGATACCCAAACTCTTATTTGTAGTGATTTTTGTTCGTTTCAAGCTTGATTTGCACATTCAATTTAAGTTTCACTCGTTTGAGATTTATTTATTCATTTACATTAGTATCTATTGTATGTTTGTTTGCATTGATTCTTTATTTAATTTCTGTTCGTTTTGGGTTCCATTTATACTTCAATAGCAAAATATTTTTTTTTCGTTTTAAGCCTGGTTTCCATATTCAATTTAACTATTACTCGCTTTAAGATTTATTTATTCATTTATATTATTACTTGTTGTATTTTTTTCCATGATTATTTATTTAATTTCTGTTCGTTTTGGGTTTCATTTATTCTTTAATAATAATTTCTGGTAGTTTTGAATTTGAATTTTAACAGGTATTTGTATCTACTGATCTTAAGTTTAAAATGGCCCTTAATTTTCTTTGAAAAACTTCTTTTTCGGAAAATTTTTTAATTAATTTTTGTTCGTTTTAGATTGCAAAAAGTTTCAAGTTTTTAAAAATACTTTATTTCAAAATCAAATAAAAAAAAAATGTTCATCAAAGTATCAAAACTAGTATCAAAATAAAAAAAATGGGTTTGTGTCCACCTCGATGTTTTATTATCTGATGTTGGAACTATTTTTGACAAAATGGTTACCTCAAAATTTTTACCGGATGGGTTTGGGGAAAAAGGGAGTGGGGGGGGGGGGGGCGGGGCTAATTGCCCTTCGATCTCTTTTGACTCTTTGAAAGTGAACTAGAACTTTCCATTTTCAATCAAATGAGCCCTCCCTGAAGTTTATACGAGCATCTTTTCTATAAGCAGAATACATGCACACAGGGCATAACTTACAACACCTGTCCCCGGGCCCTGGAGGGTTGTGTCCACCCGGGAGTTTTATGTCTGATGTTTGAAACTATTTTTAACAAAATGGCCGGCTCAAAATGTTAATCGGATGGGTTTGGGAAAGAAAAAGGCGTAGAGGGAGGAGCGGCTAGTTGCCCTCCGATCTCTTTTGACTCTGAGAAAGTGAGCTGGAACTTTTAATTTCAAATCAAATGAGCCCTCTGTGAAATTTATACGACCGTCCCTTTCATAAGAACCATATACGGTCCCAGGACATAACTTAAAACGCCTGCCCCCGGGCGCTGGGGGGTTGTGTCGACACCGAAGTTTTTGTTATTTGAACTTTGAACTATTAAAAAAAAAACGGTTATCTCAAAATTTGTATCAGATGGGTTTTTCAGAAAATGGGCGTGAGGGTGGGGCTTGTTGCCCCCGAACTTTCAATTCCTATTCTTGTTTGTGGTAGGCTCAGGCCATTTTAAGCTTGTACTGATTATTCATTTTAATTTGGTCATTTTAGTTTTAATTTGCTCATTCATAGTAATTTCTGTTACTTTTAAGTTGCTTAATAGTAGTATTATATCAATCTAAGAGAGCGGGCAGGTGGGACATTACTGTGTCAATGATAGGTAGCGGGCAGGTGAAAAATTCATAAAACCTTTATACATATACCATTAAAAAAAACACCAAGCGCATATTGTCAAATGTTCTGTTGGTTTTTATGTTGCAATTATAATCAGCCTTCTATGAAAATCGTGGTGTTCATAGTGCAATGATTTTGAATTAAATTCATGTTTCTCTTAGAGTCATGGGTGTTTTTCACACTCCTATGGTTTTCACGGTCTGTTCATATGCATTTGGTGATTATGAAGTTCAATGTGTTTGGCAATGTGTTAGGCGTGTTTTTTTTTGTTTCGCCATGAGCATGGGTTTAAAAAATCTGATAGCGACTTATTTTTTCAGTTCGAAATTGGCATTTGAAAAAACATAATGAATTCGAACAAAAGGAATAATGACGGAAGCTACAAGCAAGAAGTAAGTCATTCATTGTATTCTCAGCTGGTAATGGGATTAATTCTAATATAGTTTATCGAACGGTTTATACAGTCCCCTTATAGTTAACGTTCTATAGTTTTGTATAGTTTTAAAATCGTCTTACATTACTATTGAACTGATCATTCCCTGGAATATTTTGAACTGGGTATATTTATAAGGGGGGGGGGGGGTTGTAACTTGGATTTTTTTTTTTTGGAACAAGCCGATACTAATAAATTGTTCTTAGAAATATATATTGACAGAAACCCTCGCATATCGCCTTATGAATTAACAATTAACTGAAATCAGTAAGAATGTGTAAATAGGTTTGACCGTGCCCCTTGAATTCATGAATTATTTATCTGATGTAAGAAGCGAATGTGAAGCCTGAGATTTCCTATGGTAAAAGAATGATGCTATAGCCATCTGAACCAACATGTCAATGATATTACTATTTTCTTAGAAATACATTCTAAGCAATAGGTTGCAAGCATTTACTATACCATGGAACTGTATGTGTTTGTATTTCATGTGATATCTTTAGTTTTAATAAACTACCCTTCCTACTAGTTGTTCTTGAACCTTTTAATTCAGTTCGTGAAATATTTTCAAAGCTGGATATTCAGGGGTCGGTAAAGAGCAATATCAAAACTAAAAAGCGCGTAAACACCGCATTTAAATGGTTTGCGAGCTTAGCCCATGAGGCAAATCTTACTTATTTTTATCCGGGCCCCAAAATCTTTTTTTTCAATTGCAAACTTTCTTTAAAAAATGGACAAAAGCCAAGCTTCAGTACAGAGTAAGGAGCTAAGGAGGAGACAGCCCCCTTCATACATAGAATAATCTGTTCAAATAGGTTTCAAATCTGTTTCTTGCTTTCAGTTGAAAAGCTCCTTTTTTTATTTAACTTCTGATTGTTTTCCAAATCATACCCAGGTCTCACCAAGACAAAATTTGAGGTACCGGTCCCTTAAATCCCTGGTTAATTGTTTTTAAAATGTGCGAATCAATAATTGTATGTTTATTAGCACCGTCCTACGTTTAAACTTGCAAATTCAATTTTGGATAAAATTTGTATATACTATTTTCCACCAATCCTCTCCACTTCTCCTTTAAAAAAAAATGATTTTTCTTTTTTTCTTTTTCGCTAGTAAAATATGAGATGAAAAAGTCAAAACGAAATTCGCTTCATTTATGTTAAGTTTTTTTAAAGAAAGTTCGCAATTGGAAAAAAAAAGATTTTTCAAAGCAGTAAAAAACTTTTGTTTAATGAGCAAGGTGTTGAGAAAGGGGCAGTCCCCCTTATATACAGAGTAATTTATACTTTTTCAAGTTTTAAACTTACTCCTTACTTTAGTTGAAAAAGCTTTTCTGATGGGGTTGAGAGATAGGGGGGGGGGACTTGGGGCCCGAATAAAAATAACTAAGATTTGCCTCATGGGCTAAGCTCGCAAGCCATTTAAATGCAGTGTTTACGCACTTTTTAGTTTTGATACTTTAGTTTTGCTTTAGTTTAGTTTAGTTTTAGTTTTGACACCGTAGTTTTTGTTATCTATTGTTTGAAAACATAAAAAAAAATGACTATCTCAAAATTTGTAGCGGTTGGGTTTGGGGAAAAAGGGCGTGGGGGGGGGAGTAGTTGCCCTTCAATCTCTTGACTTTTAAAAAGTGAACTAGAACTTTCAAGAGTTTTTATTATCCGATCTTTGAACTATTTTTAACAAAATGTCTATCTCAAAATTTTCATCAGATGGGTTTAGAAAAAGAAAGCGTGGGGGGGGAGTAGTTGCCCTCGGATCTCTTTTGACTCTTAAAAAGTGAACTCGAACTTTCAATTTCCAATCAAATGAGCCCTCTCTGAAGTTTATACGAGCATCCCTTTGATAAGAACCATATATGACCCAGGGCATAACTTACAAGGCCTGCCCCCGGGCCCTGGAGGGGGTGTCGAAACCTGAGTTTTTTACCTGACTTTTGAACAATTTTTAGCAAAATGGCTGTCTCAAAATTTTATCGGATGCATTTGGGGAAAAAGGGGCGTGAGGGGGGCTAGTTGCCCTCCAATCTCTTTTGACTCTCAAAAACTGAACTAAAACTTTGAATTTCCAATCAAATGAGCCCTCTGAAGTTTTTACGAGCATTCCTTCCATAAGAACCATATATTTCCACAGGACATAACTTACAACGCCTGCCCCTCGGACCCTGGGGGGCTGTGTCGAACCCAGTTTTCATTTTGTGGTCTTTGAACTATTTTTAAACAAATGGCTATCTCAAAGTTCTTATCGGATAGGTTTGAGGACAAAAGGGCGTGGAGGGGGGGGGGGCTAGGTGCCGTCCGATCTCTTTTGACTCTTAAAAAGCGAACTAGAACTTTCAATTTTCAAATCAGTCCTCTTTGAAGTTTATGAGAGCATCCCTTCCATAAGAACCATATATGTCCCAGGGCATAACTTACAACGCCTGCCCTCAGGCCCTGGGGGGCTGTGACGAGCCCAGAGCTTTCATTATATGGTCTTTGAACTAGTTTTAAAAAAATGGCTATCTCAAAGTTCTTATCGAATGGGTTTGAGGAAAAAAGGGCATGGATGGGGGGGGGGGGAGCTAGGTGCCCTAATATCTCTCTTGACTCTTAAAAAGGGCACTAGAACTCTCGACTTCCAATCGAATGAGCCCACCTTGAAGTTTATACGACGATCCCTTCCATATGAAGTGCCTTTGGGAAAAAAATTAAATAATAGAACATTGGAGCCGTATGCCCTTTACTATAGGCAATGCTATAGCGTTAACTCTGAAATGCTATTCTTGTACACAACATTAACCACTTTAATGTATTTGTCTGGCATACCATACAAGGATAAGACCTTTGCTAAAGCTCTTCTATCAACAGAATCGAACGCTTGCTCATAATCTATAAAACTGAGGACCAAAGGTGTTTAATAACTCAGGCGCTTCTCGATCATTAGCCTAAAAGTGAAAATTGGGTCGACACATCCTCTATCTTCTCTAAAACCACACTGTTCTTCTCTTACAATTTTGTCTATGGCATCTCACAGTCTAAAAAGTATCATATTAAGTAAATTGTAATTTGCTACAAACAGAGACCAGACTATCTCTCAGTCTAAAAAGTATCATATTAAGTAAATTGTAAATTGCTGTATACAGAGACCAGACTAATGCCACAATAATTACCGCAATCGCTCTTATAACTCTTCTTTTGCAGTGGTTTAACTAAGGTTCTACTAAGATCGCTAGGTACTTCCGCTTTTTCGAAAATCATATTCATAATCATCCGTAATTTATTTTAACCTCGGAGCCACCATATTTAAGAAACTCATTTATCACACTATCAGCATCTGGAGCCTTAATATATTTATCCTTTTTGCACTGTCACTAATTCTTCCTCACAAAACAAATCTTCCTACACATCCAAGGTAGCACAAACTTTTTCATTTTCCTATATATCTTTTCCTGCAAATCTATCTCGGTTTAGCATATCCTCAAAATGTTCTGCCCATCTCGCTTTAGCTCTTTCCCATTACTAGTTGTGGCCCCGTTCCAATCTTTAACTGGGACAAGTCCAGATATACTACTCCCTCTCAATTTATTAACATACCAGTACAATATTTTACTATTGTACCGTTTAGCTGCATCTTCCAAATCCTTAGCAATTTTATCCATGCCCCTTCTCCTCTCTACTAAACATAAAGCTTTTTCACTAATATTCCGAGCTGCGGTCCTAACTTTCTTCCCTAAGACGCCATCAGCAACTTCAAAAATTATTTTCCTAAAATTATTCCATCCATCTTCCATGTTGTCAAATTTTCAACTCTCTAATTTAGTATTCAACTGTTCCTAGAAAGTTTTTCTCAAATTCTCATCCTGGAGTCTACCAACATCGTAACTTCCCGGGAGGTAGATACCCTTCCAAAATATCAGCTTTAAATTAACCCTAGCCACTACCAAATGGTGATCTTTGGTTTTAGCATCAATAACAGCACTCCTAAATCCCCTAGTATCGATGTATTGATCCTGCCAGTCTTCGGTTTAGAATAACATAATCCATAAGGTTTGCTGTCTTACTATCCCGTGAATATCATATTGACTTATGGGCCATTTTATGACCAAACACCACATTGTTATAACTAAATTGTTATACCAACAAAATTGCAACAGTCTTTAGCCATTTCTGTTTTCTTTTCCTACGCCAAATTTACCAAGGCTAAAATACCATCTATCCCTGTTTCTACGAAGCTAGGCGTTAAAATCTCGTCACAAAAACATCATATTTCTACCTAAGACCCTGTCTATTTGCTCTTGTAACTGTAAGTAAAATTGACCTGAGTCACTAGTACCTCCGTCAGTCGGTTCTGCAGGGGCACATACTACTATAACTGATACCATGAACTTTTATTTATAAAATGAGCGATTAGTATTCTATTACTAATACCTTCCCAGCCTAAACAAGACTTAGTAGCTTCCTTATTTATCATGAGCCCTTCCCTCTGTCTACGTACCCCATCCTTCCTACCTGAGTAAACAAATTCTATATTACCTAATGTCATGCTTCCTACCCCTGGGAAATAAGTTTCTGGAACTCCTAAGTCTAATTCGAATCATCTGAATTCGTCAGTCAAAGTGTCGATAATTGCTAGAGCTTCTTGGAAAAAAAGTCTCGGAAACTTTTGCAAATAAGGAAACAAGATCCAGTAAAGTTGGTTTCTGAAAGGCTCTATATTGGTTTCATCAATCAACAGTCAGATATAATAATAAGTTCCAATTTCCTTTAAATCCTTCCTTACGACCTCTTCCAACCCCATTCAGGGACGACCTACTTTACGTTTGGCCATCGAAGGATGGCGGAAAAGGATGTTCTTTAGCAATCTGCCATCCTTCATCCACAAAATACGTTCTAGCCTTGTCAACCATTCTCTAATCATAGCCCAAGAAAGTGAGATAAAACCACATTTTTCGTACAATTGTTGCTTGACATATGGTCAGCCAAACGGGTATCTAAAATTATTCGCAGACAATTCCTCTGGAAAACATCTAACCAATCCTCCTCCTGCTTCTACAGTGCCCATGTTTCAGAACCATATTTAACTACTATGACAATTGTAGCTTCTAATTTTCTAACGTTGGTTCGCAGACTTAGATCTTCCTATTCTTCCAACTTATCTCAACTTTGAAAATACAACCTTGACCTTGGCAATTCTACTTTTTACATCTCCACTGAATCTACCGTCTTTACTAACAACAATTCTCAGATAAATGAAACTATCGACTTGAATGATCTTCTCGATGCCCAACATCATCTCTTTACCTAAACTTATTCATCGTCTAAGCGACTTAGTCTTCTTTACATAGATTCTCAAACCTATTCTTGCACCAGAAGTTTCAAAGCTTCCGAAAATTCATCCATTTTGCTAACATTTTTATCTACGACAGTCAAACTACCTGCATAGTCTAAGTCTAGAAAACTTTTGCCTTCCCATTTGATTCCATGCTCTCCTATACCGTGTTCCTTAATACAAAGTCTCTCAAAATCATCCATATAAACAGGGATAGAACACACCCATGTTTAACTCCTGATTCAATATTAAACCATTTATTCTAATTTCAAATATATGTTTTATTAAGTTTAGTGTTACCCATCCAAGGTTACGAGCCTGAGACAATTTGCCTGATTTTCGGAAAAGGGGCAAAGACCGCCTTGAAGTCATAGAATTTTAATGAAAATCACACCATCAGATTCAGCGTATCAAATAACCCAACTGTAAAGGTTTCAAGCTCCTATCTCCAAAAATGTGGAATTTTGCAATTTTTTCCAGAAGAAAGATCACGAATGCGTGTTTATTTTTTTTTTTTTTTTTTTTTTAGGGGTGATCATCTCGACCTAGTGGGCCTAGAATATTGGGAGAGGGTTCATTCTAACGGAAATGAAAAGTTCTAGTGCACTTTTTAAGTGACCAAAAAAATTGGAGGGCAACAAGGCCCCTTCCCTCGCCACTTTTTTCCCAAAATCATCCTATTAAAATTTTAAGACAGCTATTTTGTTCAGCATAGATGAAAGGCCCAATAGCAATGTATTTGGCGATAATATGACCAACCCCACACAGCCCCTGGGGAAAGGTCTTTTAAGTTATAAATGTGTCCATTGTTTACGTAAGTATTTGTTATTGGGAAGTATGCATACATTTTTCAGGTGGGGGAGGGGAGGAGCAAAATTTTCTGATGGAGGGATTTTGCACGGGAATAGATTTTCCTTGGAGAACGAGGTTTCCAGGGGAGGGGGTTGAACTTCTCAGGGGAAAATTTACACTGGGGGAATTTGCCAGAATTCCTATACGAAATATTTTTATGTCTTGCTTTCTCTTTACCGATTCAATTTTACGCATGTAGATGTTGAGGGTAATTGTCCGGGTAGATTTTCATCAGGATTGAATTTTCCAGAGGATATTTCTATGTGGAGAGAGATTTTTCCGTGGAGGTGGAGCCAGATATCCTGGCGTTATTTAAAAAACAATCAGAAATTAATTTTAAAAAACAAATTTTTTTTCAACTGAAGGTAAGGAGCAACATTAAAACTTAAAACGAACAGAAATTATTACGTATACGAGGGGGTTGCCTCCTCCTCCTCCACATCTCGCTCTTTACGCTAAAGTTTTAATTTTTTCCCAATTATTTAAAAACGACTCCTGAAACACAAGGGTCGTATAATTAGAACAATAAGTAACTTTTTTAAAGTGCCGAAAATCTTTAGCGTGAATAGCGAGGTGTTGATGAGGGGGCAAACCTCCCCATACACGTAATAATTTCTGTTCGTTTTATGTTTTAACGTTGCTCCTTACTTTCAGTTGAAAAAACTTGTTTTTTAAAATTAATTTCATCTCAATTATTAATCTAAGACTGGAAATTTGGCCGAAGAATCCTCTTCTCTTCCTGAAAGCACATTACTCTTTTCTCAAAGCTTCATTTATAGCATCTCTAACTCTAAAAATATCATCATACTATGCGATTTGCTTCCTATATAAACCAAGAAAATGTCTTTATAATTACTGAACGCACTCTTATCACCTTTCTTATGAAGGAGTTTAATTGATAATATTTAATAAGAAGACTACAAAGTTTAATATTCTTGGATTTAGTCATTTTGTATTAAAACTCTGCATTCAAATTTTGTTATTGTTATTGTTCCAAATTTAATTTAGATATTTTCTTAGTTAGAGGCCTGATTTTTATTTATTTTTTTTATTACTGTTTGTACTCGGTTATATTATTATTATTATTTATTGGACGTAGAGGCGCAAAGTTTTCAGTTCTTGCGGTACTGTAGACTACACGGTTTACGCCAATGGCTATTGGCGTAAACCGTGACACCGTGACCACCTGAGACACAGCTACGCCCATTTCTCGGAGTAAGCCTGGAACAGGAGGTCTTGAGGACGAAAATATTAATCTTCGTAAATTTTACCGAATCGCTATCCTGATTTATGCCGAATTTTCTGCAGAAATCAGGAATTTCGCTAAATTTCGGCCGATTTTGCAAAATTTCTGCCGAAAGTTTTGCCTTCAGCGAAAATTTTACCGAATGCCAAAAGAGTTGAGCCGCCCGGGGTTAATATCTCGATTTTTTTTCCAAACCTTGAAAATTTTCGTAAGCACAATGTTAAGTTCTCAGTGGCAACCCTGCGAAAAAATTAGTGTCTAGGGATTTTAATATAGATGATAGGTCTTATGCTGAAAAAAAAAGAGAATATTCAACAATTTTTATAGATGTCCTGCCTTAAGCAAGTGAGACTACAAGACCTCCGATTCTCTCTGTCCAGTGAAAATAAATGTCAATAAATAGGTCTTGCTGTCTATATGAAACAGCCAAGGAGACACGGGCTGTCAGTTATGGCCCATTTTGTTCAAAACCCAACTCTCAGCTTATCTCCTTGAAGAGTAACTATTTCTGCAGAATCAGTTTGGGTGCTTTAGTGGCGTTATTATGCTACAACCAAAAATTTATCTAAGCTGTGGCTAAAGGCCTTTCTTCATTACGGCTTTTTCAGGAGAAGTCGGCCAAACGTTGTTTCAGTGAAGACAGCTTTTGATTGCCGAATTGGACTTTTCCTGAAAAAGCCACGTCTCATGGGCCTTATGCGCCTGTTGTGCCTTAAAAAGCCCTAGTGAAGATTGAAGATGCCCAAAAAAGTCATAAATTACTATATTTACAACCAAAAATTTATCTAAGCTGTGGCTAATTTAGTGAATTCGCAAAATCCATATGTCAGAAAGTCGCTTTCAATCACTATTACTGGCGATTTTAATAACAACATTATTCAACAAACCAATCCAACTACTAAAACTCTCCTATTTGCACTTTACAATCTTAATTCAAGTCAGAATAACAATATTTTGGTCTAAATAAAAACTGCTTTCTAGGTTAATGCATATTTAGCTTCTACAAAATCTCAATTTTTACACATTCTCAATGTTTGCCAAGAAAACACTATCACAAATCTGAGGCTAGTTTTACAACATGAAAATATTTCAATTCAATATGGGGTTTGAGATGTTGCAATTACCAACTCATTTGTGGTAATATCTGTTCGTTTGCAGTTTGGCTTTTTCCTCATTGCAATTTCTGTTTTAAGCTTAACTTGTTCATTCAAAAAGATTTCTGCTTGTTCCTGGTTTAGAAACGTTTATGAGCTTATTTAGGTTCATTCCAGGGTCTAAATTTACTCTTTACTTTTCATGGACCAACTTTGCTTCTTCGATTTAACTGATGCCAAACTATGACAACAAACAGTTTGGCTATCAGATACCATTAGTTCTTAAAATCCAGCTATAAAATCAGAGCTGTTTCTAGGGCTGGTGGTATGCAGTGCCTCGACTCAAACATAAGCAAAAAAGTCCAAACCGAAGTGGCCAAATCGCCATCCACGGCCCGCGGGGCAACTGCCCTGGCTCCCCTCTCTAGGAATGGTTCTCTATAAATAGTACTTCCATCCAACGAATCCTCTACAACTGTGATCCCCAACATGGGGCGCAGGCCCCACTGGTGCACTCTTCGACTGACTACACTTTAAAGCTTTTTAATTTAAAAAAAAAAAAACATTTTTCTTGTAAATGACGTCACATTCAAATGCATTTAAAGAACAAAAAAGAAACATGATAGTATTGCAATGACATCATACATTGTATAAAAAGTGTTGTATTTAGACAATATTTTTCATTGGCATAAAATATGCTTAGAGAACGTCAAAAAAAAATTACCGTTAAAAAGTGCATTAGAAAGATCAGTTAGAAAGTTAGAAACTTCTAAAAGCATTAGACGTTCAAAAATTTTTTGGACGTTCAAAAAGCATTAGAAAAGTCAGTTAGAAAGTGCATTAGAAAGAGCAACCACTGGTAATAGACCCAAAGAAATATCTAAGGTAATTAAAAATGTTTATTGCCTGAAAAGTTGGCAAAACTAGAGAAAGGGCGCCTCAATAATTAATAAGAGAAAGAGAAAAAAAGGCTTTATTAAAAAAAAATAAAACACATTAACAACAAAACCCGAAGTTTATTAAACTTGTATGGGCAGACATCACCCTTTACAAAACCCTACATACACAATTACTACCAGCCATCCTTAGCTAATGATTTTTGAACATCCAAAAAAAGGCCATTTCTAAAAAATGGCCTTTTAAGCTTCCTTCAGGTGAATACACGTAAAATTTTGACTAACAAAATTTAAATACCACAAGAGGGGGGC
The DNA here is from genome assembly GCA_029168905.1 of Artemia sp. Kazakhstan ARC1039. Taxonomy (NCBI): domain Eukaryota; kingdom Metazoa; phylum Arthropoda; class Branchiopoda; order Anostraca; family Artemiidae; genus Artemia; species Artemia sp. Kazakhstan ARC1039. The sequence continues at coordinate 35,135 of JAQQPU010004532.1, forward strand.
ATCTGGAATTTAGAAATGCCTAGGTGGGGCATGGCTTAAATCGATTGGGAGCCCCTGCTCTACATCTACATAGTTTACCAGACACAGTACTTATAGTAATCAAGTGCATATCATCATTATTCTGATACAACACAATTTCTAAACACAAGTTAATAACAAACATATCATTATAACTTCCATAAAATTATATAGATCCTTATAGTTACTAATTTAAAAAAAACTTTTTCTACTAAACAAGTTAGAAAGAACAGTAAAGCCAAAAATGAGCAGAAATAAAGTCAAATAACCTTCCAATTGTAAAACTACCACAAATCACCATCAATAAATAAACAAAACTCAAAGCGAACAGAAATTACAATAAATAACCGAATCAAACTCAAAACGAGCAAACATTAACAGGAGTAGGGCTAACAACCCCCAAGCCTCCTCAAGACCAGAACATAATTTGCGCTTTACTGAAAAAATGACCCTTTTTAATGAAAAAAAGCATTTCGGGGAAATACGAGGTGTGGGGGGGGATATCCACCCTCTGGTCACTCTGATTCTTAAACAGGGCACTAGAATGTCTGATTACCAATCCAATGAGCCCCCTCCGAAGTTTATACGATCACCCTTTCTATATATACCTTATATGACCCCAGGGCATAACTTACAACTCTTGCCCTGAAGGGCAGGTGGTTTTCATTCTCAAAGACATAATTTCCGGAGATTTCAATTATGTTTAACAAATACCACCTCAAAAATTTGATTGGATGTGTTTGGGGAAATAGTGGGCGTGGGAGGGGGGTTAGTTGCAGTCCAATCACTTTGGCCTCTTAAAACAGGCACTAGATCTTCTGATTATCAATCCAATGAGCCCCCTCCAAGGTTAATACAAACAACGTTACTATAAGAATCTTAAATGCCCCCAGGGCTTAACTTACAACCCTTGCCCTGAGGGCTGTAGGGCGGGTTGTCATCCTAAAAGACATCATTTCCGGACCTTTCGACTACGTTGAACAAAATGGTTATCTCAAAATTTTGATTTGATGTGTTTGGGAAAATGGTGGACTTGGGAGGGGTTTAGTTGCCCTTCAATCACTTTCGACTATTAAAAATAATCCTTTCAATTTCCAATCGAATGAGCCTTTTCGAAGTTTCTATGACAATAAATGACCATCGCAAAATTTCTATCAGATGCATTAAAAAAAAATAAAAAAAAATACGAGGAGTCAGGGGAGAGTATCCACCCTCTGATCACTCTGAATCTTAAAAAGAGCACTGGAACTTCTTTCCATTACCAATCCAATGAGCCCCCTCCAAACTTTAAAAGGTCACTCGTTCTTTATATACCTTATGTGCCCCTAGGGCACAGCTTATAACCCTTGCCCTGAGGACTTTGGGGAGCATATTTTTTGGACGTTTCAACTACGTTGAACAAAATGGCTATCTCAAAATTTCGATTGGATATGTTTGGGGAAATGGTGGGCGTGGAAGGGGTGTTAGTTGCCCTCCAACCCTTTTCGACTATTAAAAAGGGCCCAATTTCTAATCCAATGAGCCCTTTTCGAAGTTTATACGATAACTCCTTTGATACGAAGTGCCCTGGTCAAAAAAAAAAAAAAAAAAAAAAAAAAAAAAAAAAAAAAAAAAAAAAATCAATAACACATTATGCCCACATTGCTCTTAAATTAGGAAGTGCTATTGCGCTGCCAAATATTTCGGTTCGTTTTGAGCTTCATTTATTTATTGATGGTGATTTGCGGTAGTTTTATGCTTGGAAAGTTATTTGGCTTTATTCTGCTCATTTTTGGCTTAGTGGAGCTCTTAAACTTTTTTTTGAAAAACTTGTTTTGTGGAAAAGGTTTTTTAAATTAATTTCTGTTAGTTTTTTATTGAAACAGTCTTCTTCATGGAAAAAATAATATATATCTTTTGTTTTTTTTTCTGTAAGAATCCCTAGTTTGGCTTTCTATTTGTATGTTGGAGAAACGTTTTCAACAATTTTTAATCATGGCACAAATAGTATTGCTTAATTTAAGTTTATGCCTCCTTATTTTCACCTGAAAAATAAAGCTTAATAGCATTCCCAAAAAATTATATCTATGCTCTTTGACAACCTGTATGCACTTACACTCTTTCGATTTTTTTGAATTGTAAGAGCAGAAGTAGTAATAGTAGTAGCCCTGAAAGTTTCAAATTAATACCCCCAGTTGTTCTTGATATATTGCTGAGGTTTCTTATTGGCATCCATACACACAGTGTCTTTCGATTTAGTTTTAAAGCAACATTTAGTTTTAAAGCATAATGGACCAATTGCATAATTGTGGGGGTTGACATACCTAATATCCCTAGAGACATAGCAGCTGGACTGTTCCTCTATTCTACACAAAATGGCTGTCTAGAAAATTTGATTGAATGTGTTTGGTAAATGAATGGGCTGTGGAGATGGGCTGTTTGCCCTCCAATCTCTTTTTACACTTAAAAAGGGCACTAGAACTTTTAATCTTGAATCAAATTAGTTCCTTAAGAGGTTCAATTATATTTCAAGCTATTATAGAGCGGCGCTGCCTATGATATTGTTTATATGCCCTTTTGAAAAACCTACATAAATATAGTTTTATCGTTTAATGGAAACTCCCCCTAAACGCACCCTAAGAGTTTCACCTTAATACCCTTAGCGTTATTAGTTACAGAAGCTGTAGTGGTAGTATTAACAGTACATGTCTTGCCTTTTGGTGATTTGAACATCATTCTCATCAACTCCTGGAAGTTTCAACTTAATACAATTAACCGGTGCTGATATATTTTATGATAACCTGTATATTTCTATACTTTTGTGATTTTCATCTTAATGCTCTTAGCCTTACAAGAAGTTGCTATAGAGGTAGTAGTTGAAAAAGCATCAGTAGCAATAGTAGTAAATGTAGCAGTGGTGGTAGCATTAATAGTAGCATGCATATATTGCTCTTTGGTCAATTGATCTTCCCCTTTAAGCATTTTCTAAAAGCTCCAACTTATTACTCGAATTAATTCTTGAGATACACTCTTTTGACAATGTGCATGCACATAGCATCTTTTGATTTAGTTCAGATTTCCCCTCAATATTTAAAATGTAGTACTGTGGTAGTAGTAGTAGTAGTGGTGGTAGTTGTAGTAGTAGTAGCATATAAATATTACCTTTTTGGTCAATTGATCATCTCCCTTACTATTTCCAGAAAGTTCCGAATTAATGTGCTCAGTCATTCATGAGTTAAGCCTTTTTGACAGCCTGTATACGCATAACGTGTTTTGATTTAGTTCAACACTCCCCTCAACCTTCTCTGAAAGGCTCAACTGAATGCCCTTTGTCTTTGTGGAAAGTAAAGGTCAAACATGCATACCTTTCTCAATAATATATAGCCTACTATGTGTAAACAGGGAACAAATTGCCTAGCTTACAGTCCTTGTTCTAGAGGCCGTGAGGGGGTTGATATCCCTAAAGGTATAATTACATGATCTTTCGACCATGCTGAAGAAAGTAGACGTCTCAAAATTTTGGTTGAATATTTGTTTTGGAAAATTACGGTCGTGGGAGAGGGGGGGGGGCGGTTGCCCTCAATTCACTTTTGACTATTAGAAAGGCACTAGAACTTTCAATTTCCAATCCAATGAGCCCCCTTCGAAGTTTATGTGACCACCCTTTTTATCGAAACTTTATATGGCCCCATGGCATAACTTACAACCCTTGCCCTGAGGGCTGTGGGTTTGGCATCCTTAAAGACCTAATTTCCAGACCTTTCAACTACGGTGAACGAAATGGCTGTCTCAAAATTTTGATTGGATGTGTTTGGCAAAATGATAGGCGCAGGGGTGGGAGTGAGGCGGGTTCCCTCCAATCACTTTCGACTATCAAGAAGGGCACTAGCCCTTTGAATTTCCAATCAAATGAAAACCTTTCGAAGTTTCTATGGCAATCCCTTCTATACGAAGTGCTCTGGTCTAAAAAAAAAAATAAAATAAAAATAAAAAAAAAATAAAATAAAAAAATAATAATAAATTTGCGCCCCCATCATTGTTTACTTGGGAATCGCAATCACGCTGCCTAGGATCTTTGGACTACTTTCTGAACAAATCCCTATCATAAAATTTGTATCTGAGGCATATTGGGAAAATACGACGTGTGGCAATAAATAAAATTTCAAATAGGGATAATATCCTTTTAATCAACAGTGGTAAATTTCACTAAAATACTAGATATTTCGGTCATGGAAAGGCAATGTGGTCTTCAAAATTGTGAACAACGTGTGGGGGGAGAGTAGCTACCCTCCGATCTCTTTAAATTTTAAAAAAGGCACTAGATCTTCTGATTACCAATCCAATGAGCCCCCTCCGAGGTTTATACGACCACTTTTTCCATAAGAATCTTACATACCCCCAGGGCATAACTTATAACCCTTGCCCGGAGGGATGTAGGGGGGTTGTCATCCTCAAAACATAATTTCCGGATCTTTCAACTTCACTGAACAAAATGGCTATCTCAAAATTTTGATAGGAAGTGTTTGGGGAAATGATGGGCGTGGGGGAGCTGGCTGTCCTCCAATCATTTTCGACTATGAAAAAGGACCGTATACCTTCCAATTTCCAATCGAATGAGCCCCTTTTGAAGTTTCTACGACAACTCCTTCGATACAAAGTGCCCTGTTTGAAAAAAAAATAGGAAAATAAATAATACATTGTGGCCGCATAGCTCTTTACTTAGAAAGCGCTATTGAGCTGCCTATGATCAAACACGGTATGTAGAGTTCGTTTAAAACTAAGTAAGCTAGAGACTGAGGATTTAAACCTGGGAAGGCATAACACTGGAAAGAAAATTGACTTTTTTTTAGAGAGGTCTTCTTTAAACAATTATTATGGCGAAGAGAATTTATGTAGATATTGCAAAAATAAACAAAAAATATAAACAAATTCTTACTCCGGTTTGCACCATTCCCCACGGGCCAGGATTCATTCCAATCAAAAGTGTGGATATGGTTTCTTTGCAAAACTTAGTCACAAATATCTCATGGGGGACTCTTGCATAATCAACTGGATTATAAATATGTGTTACACCACTATCACTGTAGTTTAGTGCAAGCAAACTATCTGCTAGATCTTTTTCGATGGTAAGCACAAGCTGACCCGCTGTTTTAGTCACAGGTAAGAGATCTTGTTCAGTTAATGCTGCTGCCATATTACTGCATGGAAAAGAAAAGAGAAAAGATAAGAAGGGATTATCTGCTAGAATAGTGATAAATATCAATATATTTGGCTTAATATTCAGACTTGCTTTTGAACAAATTTAGGCATCTGAATTTAAAATAACTGAATTTTCTGTGGCTAACTTGAACACCAGCCCCTTGTCGAAAATTTTATGATGGTAGAATGCAAAGAAATATGCTCCAAAAACATATAAAAAGCAATCGATTCCTTCCTAAAGTATAAAAAAGACCAGAAATTTCAATTTAGCAATCACGAAGCATTTACTTGGTCGTGCATCATAATTTAGTGTTTGATCAAAGAAAATAATTGATATTTCTGTTGGACTGTTAAAAATGTTTATAGATATCATAGAAATTTAAACATTTTTTATCAGAGACTGCAAATACAGTAAACTATAAATTAAATGTTGCATCATAAATCTTTTAGTCGTGGATGATTAAAACATTCTAAGTCTAGTAACTCCTATTGGTCTGAGCTGATTGAAATTATCATACTGGCCAATTGGTTGTTCTTGGCCATTTCTATACACAGCAACTTTTTTTCTGTGTTGAGGCCCCCCTGAACTAGGGACTTATGAAAAAAAATTTTGAGCTGTTCCAAAAAACAAGTTTTTGTCCCTTGTTAAGCCCCTTTTTAAGCAAACTAACATGTTTTTTATGTTTATTGTACATTGGAGTCCCCTTGGCACAAGGACTTACAGAATATAAGTTTCAAGCTGATAAAAAAAAAAAAAAAAAAAACTGGCCCATTTAAGGGCACCTATGCTCCTAGCCCAAATGTTACCGTCTTCTTGACCCAAGGGCTTACTGATGTTGTAAGTTTCGAACCATTTGGAGAAGTACTTTTTGAACTTCTACAGACCATATTGTCAGGTAAACGAACATTATTTTTTTTTTTTTTTTTTTTTTTTTGCATTGGTTTTCCTTGAGCTGAGAACTTACAAACAAAAGTCTCAAGCTAATCAGATTTTTTTTTTTTTGTCTTATTTTCGGAGGACGCATTCCCAAATCTAAAATATCTTCTTTCATTAGAGTCCACATAGCAAGGAATATACAGATGTTTCAAGCTGTTCAAAAAAAGTTTTTAGCTCTCTGTTTTGGGCCTCATCTTGGGGCAAATCAATCGCTTTAGTCTGTTAGGGTCCCTTTGGCCCAAGGAACTAAATGACAGAAGTTTCAATGGAATCAGGAAAACTTTTTTGGCCCATTTTGCAGTACATGCCACAAACTTTTAAAAATAATTCTACATTAAGTTCCCCTTTTCCCATGGACTTGAGAGGCAAGTATCAATTTGATCAAAAACAAAAGTTGTCTGGCCTATTTCAGGGTCTTCTAATGCCGTCCAACATTAAAACTTGAGGCCCTCTTAGCCCAGGGAAAAGTTCCTGAAAATAATCAGAAAATAAAGTCTCTTGGCCCATAATTTCTAGGGAAGGGGGCTCATGCCTCCAGCCAGAAAATTCGTTTCCACACTGGAGTTCCTTGTCCAAGGGACTTACATATATAAGGTTCGAGCGGATCAGAAAAACAGTTTTTTTTTACCTCAAACTATATTTTTTTCATACATCAGAGTTCCCATGGAAAAGGAGCTTAACGATGTAAATTTCAAGCTGTCCGGAAACCAATTTTTGCCCTTTTTGCACCAAACATTTTATCTTTTATTTTGTCTTGTGCATTGGAGATTCCTTGGCAAAGGATACAAGTCTTCATACCAATTGGAAAATGATGTTGTTTTTAGATTTCATTTTTGTGGGGCCCCTGTCCCCAATAAATTTGTTTGGCACATTAAGGCCCCCTTTGCCCCGAGACTTCAAGGTGTAAGTCTGAAACCAGTGAGAGCCAAAAGTTTTCTGGCTAATTGCTGGGCCACTAGAACCCATCCTATTCCCAAAAAAATGAGATCCCCTTGTTCTTGGAAATGATGCCTAAAAGTTCCAAGTTGATCAGAAAATACAATTTTCTATTCCATTTTCCAGACCTGTGCTTGAGACCTAGAAACCTGGTTTATATTAGACTCATTGGCCCAGTTTCATAGGCCTACGATTTAAATTTCAATCTGTTTGGGAAAAAAATTGTTATGGCCCTTATATAGGTTCTGAGACTAAACTGGCTACAAAAGACAAAATCAACAATGAAGATGATTAGCCAATGAGTAACAAAAATGAAGCATATATTTCAGCAAAGCCCTTTGCTAAGCTGTCTTCATTGCTTATAGAATAATATATGTAGGATATGCTATACAAGAAAACTAACCTAAACCAAAATGTATAGGTGAGTGGAGATCAAAACACAAAGTGAATAATCATTAAGACATTTCAGACAATATTCAGACGTGGAAAAATGATCTTGAGATGCAGCTTGAAACCAAAGTTAAACAGATGATTGCAGACAAAAGAGACCGTCAGCATTGAAAGCTAAATATCGTCATTTTTGGTGTCCCCCCTCAGACAAGTGATGAAGATAATGTCCGTTGTCTGAGCAGTCAGCAAAGCCATGTTGCAACCACCAACGCAGAAAAAAAAAAAAACTGTTCCAATATTATTCTCAGTCCCAGATTTCTAGACAAAGAAACAGATTCTTCAAAAGTCTTACAAAAGAAAAGGGTCAGATACAATTCAGTTCTGGAATGATGTCTCCAAGACCAACCGTGAGAAAAGAGCAAAGCTATACGAGGAGTTGTAGGTCACACGTGCACAGGGCGAAGCTGATTTGGTTATTCGTGGGAACTCTATAGTTCCAAAAAACGGTCAGATTCGTGCAGCCCAACCAGCTGCAATGGAACACCAAATAATTCACCCGGCAATGTAACCAGTGTAAATAGTCAGTTAGATGGTAATGATTCTCAAAGTATAGTGTTTACAAGTAATAATAGTAGTGAGGCAAACGAAGAGACTTCTTTGTCTTCTAGTAAATGTTGATGCTGGCAACAGCTATTGCAAAAATATTGCTGGGCTTAGTGTTATTTTTAGTAGTGTCAACAGCATAGCTTCAAAATTTCAGGAGATCAGATGTGTCCTCTCTGCAAATGAGGCAGATATTTATGTGTTTTGTGAAATCAAACCAAACGTTTTGTGAAATCAAAGCAAACCTCCCTACCCTTATCTGAAACCCAGATACAGATATTGGGATACAGATTGATGACCCACCTTTCCACAGATGGAGGATGATGATCTGCCATATATGTACGCAATGGGATCCAGGTAGGCAAAATTGATATTAAGTTATATTATGAGTCATGGGTAGAACAAAATTTGGATATCTTTTAACCTACCTGGGGGTCCCATTGCACTCGGTTGTCTTTACAGGAGTTCTAATTCAACAAGTGGTTAAACAGAGTGGTTCAAGGAGGACTCACTCTTGGCTATACATAGGTCTATTGATAGTGTTGCCAAAAAATATAAAGGTTTATTCATACTAGGTGACTTTAACTTACCTGCGATTGAGTGGCCTGAGGGATATAGCCACACAAGCAATATGGTAACACAGTCTTTTATGGACTACTTAGAGGAGCACTCGCTATTCCAGGCGGTGACATTTCTACCAAGATTTCAAGAAGGACAGAATCCTTCACTCCTTGATCTCGTTTTAATAAATGATCCTGAGTCACTCATTAACAAAGAATTGCAACCCCCAATTGGAAATAGTGGCCACATTGCAATTAAATGCCAATTTCGACTGACGCACAGAAATCAAACCTAACTAAACATGTGTATACAAACTACAGTAAAGTCAGACATGAACTCACTCAGTGTGATTGGTCATTTGTCGAATTTATGGAAGTAGAAGACACATGGGAATGAAAAATGTGTTGTTGGACACCATCAACAAAAACACAACTATCATGTGGAGATGTAAACCAAGAACTCTTCCCTTTATGAACAGAAAAATTAAAATTGCCAGGAGCAAGAAACCGAAATTGTCAAAGCTCATAAGCCAGAGCCCACATAGGGCCAACTACCTAATTAAGTCCAAAGCTGCAAGGAAAAAAATGTCCAGAAAATTGATAGAGAATTAGGAGGCCATTGCGGCAACCTCAAAAACCAACCCTAAGTAGTTCTGGAAATATGCCTCTGAACACTAAGCACATGGTTACTGAGCTGGTTTGTAATCGAATCCAGTCAAACAACCCCCCAAAAATGGCTGATGCCTTGAATCACCAGTTTACATCAGTATTCACACCTGCAGACACTGGCCCCTCCCAACCCCACCACACTACATGATTAACACTGAAGTGTCTTCAATAATAGTGGATAAGGCTGAGCTTAAATCTCAGTTTAAAAATCTTAGTCCAAATAAGTCTGTTTGGCCTGATGGCATTTATCTACAACTCTTCCAAAATTTTATTGATGCCAAAGTCATACCATTGGGCTGGAAAGTTGCCCATATCTTGTCAATGCATAAAGAAGGTGAAGGGACCAAAGCTCCCAATTATCATCCAATCGGTATTACCTCTGCTGTTGAGAAAATACTAGAAGGTATAGTAAATGCTGCAATTCTCAAACATTTGGCCACAAATAACCTTCTATCAAAACACCAGCATGGATTCCAACCTGGTAGATCAATTAAAACAAATCTGATTGACCCATATAATTACAAAACTGAGCTCCTTGACAAGTATCCCAGTTTATATGGTTCTGCTAGACTTTGCTAAAGCCTTCAGTACAGTCTGTTATCAAAGGCTCCAGTTGAAATGAAGGCAATAGGTATTAAAGAGAGTGTGCTGGACTGGATTATGCCTTTCTTCAAGGGAAGAAAGCAGCGGGTCAGAGTTTTTGGTGAAAATGGTACAGCTTTCTCTTCTGAAACAGCAGAGGTCTGAAATGGGGTGCCTCAAAGAACTGTCTTTGGACCTACAGTTTTCAATATCTACATTAATGATGCTCCAAAAAACGTGAATAATAAACTAAACCTATACGCTGATGACTGAAAGCTTATTGGTCCTGTTGACACACAGCAGGGTATAGCCTCAATAATGTCAGACCTAGATTGCTTTTGCAAATAGGCCAAAATATAGTTTAATGTTGAAAAGTGCATGGTTCTCCATCTTGGAAGAAATAACCCACAATGGCAATATTCAATGTTATCAAATTCTGGTTAGAGACAACTGATTTCTGAGAGTACCTCAGAAAGAAATTTGGGAGTTGTTGTGGATAAAGACCTCAAATTCAACTGCCACACCCATGCTGCAGTAGTAGGGGCTAACCAGACTCTTGATATTATTAAGCAAACAATCACTAGTAGATCCCCAGAAATAGTGACTAAACTCTACAAAAGCCTGGTGAGGCCTAGAAAGGAATATGGAAAGTGCATCGACATGCCAATTAATAAAACAGACCAGATGGCTCTCGAATCTGTTGAAAGACAGGTGACAAAATGTGTATAGGATCTCAAAGATAAAGAGTGTGGATGTTGACTGCAGAGCCTGAAGCTACCAACTCTGACATACTATCAATGCAGAGGCAATATGATAATGACCTATAAGCAGATCAAGTCTGACAACAAAGATGTGTTTGAACCTGCCAGATCGTTAAGTACCAGAGGTCATTTAGCAAAGCTGTTCCACAAGCATGTGATGCAAAGACAAGAAAAAGAAACATTTTCTTCTACAATCAAACTGTAGGTCTGTGGAACAGTCTAAGCAAGAGGACAGTGGGATCTACAAAAATTGATATCTTCAAATCAAATCTCACCAAGGACTAGGCAACAAAACAATGGCTCACTCAGTGGGATGCAGCAGATGTCCTGCAGTCCCATCATGACTAACTGGCATACACTGGATTTCTGCATATTGCTAGCAAGCGCAATTAAAGGTAATTAAAAAACTGGATTGGGCATGAATTCTATCCATGGCTACAGATTCAGCCTGTATTTTGATTTAATTTGTATTATCATGACTAAATGATCTTTATTTTTGTAATGAGAAGGGGTGGGTACTGAGTCTCTTTTTATTAATTTTTTAAAAGTAAGGTTTAAAAAAACATCACCAAACACTTAGTTTAAAGTGAGGTTTTAATGTATGGATTATTTATTTTGACTGTTTCTCTAAAAGATTGTGTTATGGTAAATCATTCACTGTTGCCTACAAAAGCAGGGAGGGCCAAAGCACAATCAAAATCATCATTTTTACTAAAAAAATTTAGAGATTTGTCTATTGAAAATTTTGTTTGTCTACCCTTTCTCGTAACTATTGATGGATTTTGCCAATGTCAAATTTCTCAGAGGAATATTGGACTCTATATACACCACTGCTAATAATTGCTTATGTTTTGTCTTTTTGAAATTGAAACACTTTCAACCTTAATTCTATTCTTAAAGAATTATGGAGAAATTATATTTCTATAAATTTTCCTAAGCTAGTTGCTAACTCTAGGTATATTATATTAAAATATTGTAGATTTTTTCTGTTCCCTTATGAGGTTGAAAGAAAAGTAAGAATAGGGATGAGTACATTATTATCTTTCTTGCATTTTTTAGCCATTTTTTAAAGTCTGGTCAAAAAATTCAATTGGACAGCCTAAGCATTACACAGTAAGATATGTTTTGTTTAATTTAACTCAGAATTTGCATATGCCAGAACAAATATTTAAAACTCCATCAACTAAAGAAATGACCATGCCTATTCCAAATGACCATTAAGAGCTGGTTTCCTAGACACAGATAATTCTAATTTGGAACCCATTTTAAAGTTAGAATATTCCAGGAAGGAAAAACAGAACCTTCCCATCTTGAATGTCCTAAGTCTAAAAGTGTTTCCAACCTTAAATTTCCTGTAAACAGTAAACCAGCTTACAATTATTTCCATACACATTTCTCTCCAAAAAAAGGCATGTTAATTTCTTTAGTTGATAGACTTCTAAAAATATGCTCAGGCATAGGTCAATTTTATTATTGAACTACAAAAGAGCATAACAAAAGGCTTCAAGTGATGTATTCACTTTCATCCTAGCTGAATTATGTTGAAAACTGCATATTTACCCCAAGATTCATATGGTCTTTAAGTTAAATTAATCAAAACATTTTATTCTATATTGTTAATCCCATTAAACTTACTGTCTAGACTATAGAAAAAGACTAAGAAAGACAATAATGAAATCATTATTCATTCTAGGGTCAATCTTACAAAGGAAAAGAATGATTTCACAGTATTACTATATAACCCTAGATTCAGTGGAAAACATGGGAAGTTGTTCTTTCACTTCCTTCAATATTGAATTGAAGGTTGAATGTTTTTTTTTTTCAATTCCACCAAAGGAGATGGAAGAAGGCCCGAAGATAAACTTTTACTCTGCTTTCACAAAAGAGAATATGATGAGGTTATCCCTGCTTGTAGTGAGATTCTTGAAGTTCACGAAAACGAAGTAATCCGTCTTCTGTGTGAAACATTTAGAATGTTGTCCCTTGATTTAGCTGGGGCATTAGAAAATTCCGATAAATTAATCTCCTTTGGAGGTAACCCTGTACTCTTCTCAAGGTTGATCTTTCAATAGTGGTCGTTTACAGAGATTGCAAGTTCATATAATTTAGAAGTCCTAAGAAGAAAGTTTCTATCCTTTTAAACATTTGCTTCATTAATCTTTAGGTTTTGCTTTTTTGACCACATGTTTTTAGCTGTTGAATTTCACAGAATTGTTTCTCCAATATAAAAAGAAGTAGGAAAATCTTGGATTATTATCTTTTAACTATCTAGTGAAACAACGTAAGTCTCTTATTTTTCTGCTCGCCATAAAAAGTATAGTTAAATAGTACTCAAGCTATCCTCCCTATAGGAGGACAACTATAATCCTCTATAGGATTATATAACTATCCTCTATAGGAGGACAACTGCAGCAGGGCGTAAGATCCAGATCTATGGACAATGGCATCTGCAAAGGGCTGCCTCTATCCTTTCAGTGGTACCTGCAAGACTGGGGACCTTGCGGTAAACTCTATTCCCACTTGAGGAGTGGCGCCCCTCGAGGAAATTATAACCTAGTAAACAACACAGCATTTGCATGGGATTCTGACTAATGGATAATTCTTATGGGCTTGGTATGTTTTGATGGGCGTCTTCAGCCTGAAAAACCTCTTCCTAGCTAAATCATTTATTATGGGCTGCCTCCCTGTAGTAGCATAATATTTGTAGGCATGAATATATATAATGAGTTGGAGGTAAATAGGCTTGAGATTGTCTGTGCAGGATTTCGACTCTTGTTGATAAAAGAGCATTGCCAAGTGCTGAAAACCATGTTGTGACCAAGATGAGTCCAGGATTGCACAAAGTCTCCATTCATGGAGGTCCCAGGGACTTCTTGCTGTCTGGTTCTAAGCTGGCTTAAGCACTTCGGTATAGACTTGAGAAGATATGTGATCCCCGTCCTGCACTGGTATCCAGGATCATTGCTTTTCCTGAGGCGAAAATAATTTCAATGATTTAAAGAACATGAAAATTGGAACTTGGAATGTTACTTACAACATTAAAAAATGACTACTGTACCGACATTTTGACTGACGAATTCAGACGATTTGAACTGGATTTACTAGGGGTTTCAGAAACTCATATCCCAGGGGTATGAAGCATGAAATTAGGTGATATAGAATTTGTTTACTCAGGCAGGAAGGATGGGGTACATAGACAGGGAGTAGGGCTCATGATGAATAAGGAAGCTGCTAAGTCTTGTTTAGGCTGGGAAGGTATTAATAATAGAATACTAATTGCTCATTTTATGACTAAAAAGTTCAGGGTATCAGTTATGGTAGTATACACCCCTGTAGAACCAACTGACAGAGATACTAGGGACTCAGATGAATTTTACTTACAGTTACAGGAACAAATAGACAGTGTCCCAGGTAGAAATATGATGTTTATACTGGGAGATTTTAATGCCCAGGTTGGTAAACAATAGGGATAGATGGTATCCTAGCCTAGGTAAATGTGGTGCAGGAAAAGAAAACAGTAATGGATAAAGACTTTTGCATTTTTGTAGGTATAACAATCTAGTTATAACCAATACAGTGTTTGGTCATAAAATGGCTCATAAGTTAACATGGTATTCATGTGATGAGGATCAATACAAGATACTAGGGTATATAGGAGTGCTTTTATTGATGTTAAAAGTAAAGATCACCATGTAGTAGTATCAAAGGTTAATTTAAAGCTGAAACATTGGAAGGGTAACTACCTCCCGGGAAGTTACAATGTTGGTAGACTCCAGGATGAGAATTTGAGAGAAACTTTCCAGGAAAAGTTGAATACTAAACTTAAGAGTTTAGAATTTGATAATGTGGAAGATGGTTAGAATAATTTTAGAAAAATAATTGGTGAAGTTGCTGAAGGTGTCTTAGGGAAGAAAGCTAGAACTGCAGCTAAGAATATTAGTGAAAAAGCGTGATTTAAGAATATTAGTTATCTGGAAGATGCAGCTAGACGGCATAATAGTAAAATATTGTACTGGCATGTTAAGAAATTGAGAGGGAGTAGTCAATCTGGACTTGGCCCAGTTAAAGATAGGAATGGGGTCACAATTAGCAATAGGGAAAAAACTAAAGAGAGATGGGCCAAATATTTTGAGAATTTGCTTAACCAAGATAGAGTTGCAGGAAAAGAAATAGAGGAAAATGAAAAAGTTTCTGATACCTTGGATGTAAAGGAAGATTTGTTTTGTGAGGAGGAATTAGTGACAGTACTAAAAGGATTAAAAAATAATAAGGCTCCAGGTACTGATAGGGTGGTAAATGAGTTTCTTAAATATAGTGGCTCAGATGTTATAAATAAGCTACATAAGATTATGAATATGATTTTTGAAAAAAGGGAAGTACCTAACAATTTTAGAAAAACCTAAATTAAGCCACTTTATAAGAAAGGTGATAAAAGTGAGTGTGGTGATTATCAAGGCATTAGTCCAACCAAAAACCAAGGCACCTTTGGTCCTTGGTTTTATAGATTATGAGCAAGCATTCAATTCTGTTGATAGAAGAGCTTTGGTAAAGGTTTTATCTTTGTGTGGTATACCAGACAAATACATAAAAGTGATTAGTGCTATGTACAAGAATAACACTGCTGCAGTTAAGGTAGGAAATAAGGTTAGCAGCTGGTTTTGTATTAAATCAGGAGTTAAGCAGGGTTGTATTGCATTGCCCTTTATATAGATTATTTTGATGGACTTTGTCTTAAGGAGCACAGGAAAGGCAATGGGAGACCACGGAATCAAATGGGGAGGAAAAAGTCTCCTGAACTTAGATTATGCTGATGATTTAAGCATCCTAGATGAAAGTGTGAGCAAAATGAATGAAGTTTTAGAGGTTTTGTGAGTTCAGGGTGCTAGAATAGGATTTAAAATTAATGTTAAGAAGACTAAGTCACTAAGGCTAATAATGAGTGAAGATGAAAAGGTGACATTGGGTAATGAAAACATTGATCAGGTGAGCAGCTTTACTTACTTTGGTAGTATTACTAGTAAAGATGATGGGAGTAGTGAAGCTGTTAAAAGTAGAATAGCCAAGGCTCAGGGTGTTTTTTCACAGTTAAAAAAAAGTTTGGAAGAATAGGAAGATAAGTCTGCAAACCAAGATTAGAATATTAGAAGCTGCAGGGATGACAGTGGTCAAATATGGCTCTGAAGCATGGGCACTCCATAAAGCAGATGAAGATTTGCTAGATGTTTTCCAGAGAAATTGCTTAAGGATTGTTCTGGGTGCCTGGCTGACTGACCATATTTCAAACAATAGGCTATATAAAAAATGTGGTTCAATACTGCTATCTAGGGCTATAATGAAAGAAAGGTTGAGGTGGCTAGGGCGTATTGTGCTGATGATCGATGACAGATTGTTCTTTTCAGCCAAGTGTCTAGGGATAAATAGAAAGCAAGTTGTCCTTGTCTGGGGTGGGAGGACGTCATAAAGAAAGATTTAAAGGAAATGAGAACTTCGTGGGCAGGTGTAAAAAGAAAGGCTTTGAATAGATTGGGATGGAGGAGGAGCATGCATAGATGTGTTGGCCTCAGGTGGCTTGGTGCTCCAGTGAGTTGTTAGTAGTACTAATTCCACCAAAGACAAAAGAGATCATATTCTTGGGATTGGCATAAATGAAGTCCAGTCTTCCAGTAGGAAATTTTGCATTGGCAGAATTTATCAGCAGTTTAAAAAAAACCTGGTAAACTTTGAGATATTTCCATTACTAAGCTATGAATTAGGTGAAACACTCAATGCCTTTTTAATGCTCTTTCCAAATATAATGAACTTCCTTAGCCAGAATGTTGTTATGTCTTCCAGTGTTAAAGCCATCAAGTCTGCAGTTGGCAAAGACAGATGCAGGTAGGCAGGTGCTCACAGTAGGCCTCAGGGATACATCTAACATGTTGAATCACCATCATCATTGACTGGCATTCACAGGACTTGTCTGTAATTGCAATTTAAGTTAACAATATTGTTTTACTTGGAAATTGAATTTTAAGTCCTTTATGAACCCTCAAAGATAATTAACATGTTTTTGACTGAACATCCACTATGCTTTGCCCCCAACTGCTCTAATGTACAAGAAGGGGCAAATCTCCAGCATTCTTATTAGGGGGGGGG